>JAQFVV010006202.1:14420241-14680241 GCA_028023455.1 Epiperipatus broadwayi | reverse complement strand
TATGAAAAAATTCAGCAGGGAGTATGCAAAAATTTGGATAAAGAATTTATATCAGTATATTTGTACAAAAGATGGGGTGATTGTGTTAGGAGGATTGTTGAGTGTTATAGTGGTAAGGAATGGGATAAAATAATAGATTTAATAATAAAGAATAGAGAGTTAGAGAGATGGAAAACTAGTATGGAGTGTAAAAAAGAGTTTAAATATATATAGAAGTATAAAGAATATTAGATGAAAATTAATATATGATATATATAGAAGTATACAGAATATTAGATGCAAATTAATATATGATAATAGTAAGGAAAGTAGTTTATTGTTTAAGGCTAAAATGGGATCTTTAGCAACCAGTGAATATATATATAAATAGAAAAATATTGGTAATAAATTGTGTAAGGAAAGAATAGAAATTATTAGGCATCTGTTAATTGAATGTAAAGGCTTGAAAATAGAAAGGGTACATATAATGAAGTTATGGAAGAATAAATATGAAAAAAGTGATTGCACAGAAAGTGGATTATTGGTTTTTATGTTGGGTTTGGGAAAAGATAAAGGGGATTTCACTATAAAGACCGTAAAGTTGATAAAGATTTTGTTATGGAAATGGGATGGAGCAGAATATGGGAAAAATTAGAGTGGGGAATGGAAAATAAAGTGTCTAACAGGTTTCTTTGTGTATAATTGCTGAGAGATTCCTGACTCAATTTAAGAAGAAGCCACAGTACATCACATCACATCCCTGAGCTGTTCCAAAATTCGAAAAGTTTAAATCATAGTAAAGCATAATATTTTAATTTACAATTCTACAAAAGGAAAATATAATTTTGTGATTAAGAGATTACATGAAAAAGAGAAAAAGAATGAGTCATAATTTCTAATGATAGGCACATATTAAGTAAAATATGGATTAAAACAAAATTTATATTACAAATTGCTTTTATCACTTTTATTAGAACATTTGATTTATTTAATCAAAATATCTGTATCAATATTGAAAATTAATTGCTTGATCACCAAAGTTTATTCACATGATTTTGAAAAAGCAATTATTGATATTAAGCATTTGAAATAAAATGGCATGTGCTAGCTTTAAATTTTTATGTCAATAGTCTTTGACCCAAAGATGTAATGTAAATTTGATGATAGAGTTTTTAATTTGAAGCTATTAAAAGCAAAATCATGTTGATATTACTGGATTCTAAATTAGCAATACATAGTTGATTATTCTATTCTTGCCAATTGAAAAGATAATCTATAAAATCTTTGTAATATTTTTAATGCAACGTCCATGATTTAGTAATTAAAAAAACATTTAGTGAGTTTTTAAAAATAATTGAGAAAAAATTTTCACTCATTTTCAACTAGTGTGGTCATAAATTTAAGAATATGAATGAAATTAAAATTACAAAGAAATAAAGTCATATGTCACATGACCTAATTTAAAAAGCTTGTACTACAAATGTTATATATAGAGTTCACAAATAAACTCTTAACAAGCTTTGCAGAATATCCTTAGACCGGTTTCTGCTACTGCCTTCCTTGGTGAGGTGATAGGATATTCAAGTATTAGATTAAAAATACCAGGACAAGTCCAGCACTTTATCTAATGAATAACTATTAAGTAAAAAATCTGAAATTTTCAGACATCCATATGTCTTCCAATCCAGCTATCTAACTTAAATAGCCTTATGAAATTAAATGTCTTGGCAACACTTTAGTAAGAAAGCTGGTCTTGTATATTGAATAAAGTGCACACCCAATGAGTTTTTGTAACATTTAACAACTTAAAAGATAGAGTAATTTATTATAATTATATAACTACATCATATATGGATATATTGTAACCTTATGTTTGGTTCAGGAGGACTTAAACATTTAATAGTATTCAAATTTTTATTTATTTATTAACTTAAATGAACATAACTCTTTTTGCTAAATAATATTTACTATTTTAAGCTACATAAAATCTTAATTATGTATTTTAAATTATATTAGTAAAATATATGTGTTAAAATTGTATTTAAATCCTAATTATTAAAAAATATTAGTTAATATAACTGTTTAAGATTAGAACTTAATAGGTTAATAGGTAAAGTTTAAGTACAGCTAGTTTAAAATAAAGTATAACTTAAATGAATTTTAGTAGATAAAGTTTTTGTTATTTTAAAAAGGGAATTTTTAAAACAATAGTTATTAACTTGTAACAAATTTCATAGCTTCTTTGATTGCTTTTTAGTGTGTGTGAATATATGAGCATGAGTGTTAAGAGAGCTTAAAAAATTATTTTAATTGTTAAATTATTTTTAAAAGTGTTAATTATCTTTAATAAAAAGTAATAAATTTTATGAAGAGTGTATTTTAATATTAAAGTGGTTTTAATCATAATTCTTTAAGAAGTCTTAAATAAAAATGAAAAGTTTTGCATTAAATAAAATAAATAATTTTTAGTTGGTAATTAAAATAAAGTTTATTATATTTTATTTGTAATTAATGTCTAGACATCTCAAAATTAAATCTATTTTTAGATGTCTTGGTTAATAAAAGGTTAAAGTCGTATTAATTTAAAAAACATGTCCCAATATTGATTGTTGATTGATTCATCAATAGCCACAAAAACTTAGTTGTTTTTCTGTCAAGCATGCACACATTTAAAAAAAAAAACTGAAAAATAAATTACTACTCTAATTCCAATTTTTATTTTGAAAAGATTAACTTTATTTAAATTTTTTAAAAATTAAATAATATGTTTCTAAAACATTAAAAGTTTTTGGGTTAGATTACATTGAACTATGCAAGCTCCTAATATTAAGAACAATATCTTCCATTGAAATTATACAACAAACTTTATTTTTACAGAGATATCTTCAAAGCATGATAAATGTGTGAAAATACTACAATAAATCACTAAACTGGAGAAGTGATACTTATGTTTGTTTTGCTATTCCTATGAACTTTTAGCTAATTGTAGACTTTATTTTAAAAAGCCAGTTTATTAACAAATATTAAAAGTTATATAAACTAATTACAAAAATGAATATTAATACTGTTACATTCTACTAAGTGCCTTAATTTAAGAGAAGCTATTTATTTATGGACAAGTTTAAAAAATGTTTTAGACCAGTAATTATTAATTGGTTCTTCCCTCTTCATTTTAAAAATTAAAAAAAATGTGGACAATACTTCAAAACTCTTGCTTTGAAATATTTATTCATTTATTTGTCACCTATGTATTTAGTAAAATCGTGCAATATTTTATTTGTATGAAAAACGAAAGTACTAATAAGTTAAGAAGGTTATATTCATTTTATTTAAAAGAAAGGACTCGTAAACTCTCAAGCTTATTTAAATTTGGCAATATAAGTGTATTGTGTTTTATAAAAGTGAAACGTTTATTATTCTTATTTTATTATAATTATTACTTATGCATTATTAATTTCTATTATGTTTTATATTGTATTGGTATATTTATAATAATATAAGTGTTAAAATGGGAATTGGTACAAATAAATTTCCAGGTAAAGAGTTTTAAATACAAATTGATGAGTTCTCAAAATTTATATTCTAGTATTATTAAATGGTATTAATGTCCACAAGGTAAACAGTTTTTATATGCTTAGCATGAAATAGAATGCATTGTTTGAAGTCAGTGTGTGAGTTAAAACAATTTTAAATTCTGATTGTATGATATTGCCTTCCAACTATTTTTATATTAATCTGCACATTTCTTCAGTCAAAGTATGTATGCTTATGTCAAGCATTAGTGGCCTAGTGGTTAGCATAACTACTTTCCAAGCAGCTGGTCTAGGTTCGCTTCCCAGTCAAGGCATTTGACATATGAAAAAAAAAAGTGAGCATGAGATAAATTTTCATGTATAATTAATAATCCATACCTTGATCGTTTATTTATTGATATTCTTCCCATGGTCATGTATCAATTGCAGCACATATGTTAATGTTTTCATTACTCTTGAATTTTTAGTAAATCCCTTGATATTGTGACTTCTTCAGCACTTCCAGGTCATGTAACAAGGTATCACTTTCTTATTACCATCCATTTTGCCCTTTATCTTTATAGGTATGTATTCTATGAAAACATATTTAAGGCATGTACATTTTTGAAGTTGTTTAGCTTTACTTCAATTTATTATTTAGGTAAATTAATTGTTGAGAGTATTGAGCATTTTATTATTCCTCCCCTTATATGTATAAACAAATAAAACCCATATAACATATTTTTGTCTGGTATTTGTCATTGTTAGCAATTATCATAAGAAATCTACTTAAGCACTGATTTTAAATAAATTGTATTATAATTTAATTATCATCTTTTAGTGGCCTGTTTAAGTGCATATGTTTGCTATTCAGGGTGCATAATTAGTAGCTGGTTAGTTATTCAAATAAAAGTGTTAGAACTGCATAAATTTAGTGTAAATTTAATTATTGCTATTTTACAGAGATTTAATTGAGGGCTATAATTTACTTTAGTTTAAATATTGCTTATTGTTTCAATTCATTATTATATTATTAAATTTATATTAGATTGTAAATAAATATTTTCTTATTCGTTAAATACATTTATTTGTTTGTTATCATCAACACACACATTTATCCAGAAAATCCAATTAATAAAGTTATATTAAACATTATTGTATATGAGAGTATATTTCAAAAGTCACATTAAAATTATTTATTCATTTCATTTATTATTTTTCTATACCTGCATTGTTTCAAATAAATATTATGTTATTTTGACTTTCTTACAAGTGTACTTAATGATGTAGTGGGTGGCATAAAAGTTTCCTTCTGCCTATTGCATTATTTTTACTTTGCTTGGTACAAGATTACACATTAAGATATTTCAATGAGATTTACTCATAAGTTATATTAAGATGAATATTCATAAAAAAGAACCTTAAATATTTTGAGAGTATTTTATTGATAGTCAAAGGTTATCTGAAGTAATCGGATACTTGAGTACTTTATATTTTCACTGTCTCATTTATTCTAAAAATAAGATATGAGAATATATAAAAAAAATAAGAATATCTTATGTATAAGAACCTAAGTTGTTATTTCATTTAATGGTATTTAAGTGTTAAGCAAAGTAATATATTTATTGTATAAAGTTTGAATAAAAACCTTGAAATATGAATAAAATAAGAACCTTGAGATATGACTTAAAATAAGAACCTTAATATTTGATTTAAATAATTCCCCTGTACTCTAACATTCATCTTTGTTCTCACTAGATTTAAACTTGCAACTTTCATTTTGATATTGAACCATTATTATCTATCAGAATAAAATAAATTTGACCTCATTTGATAGATATTTTTCTTTAGAAATTAAGTAAATTTTAAAAAATCACTTTTGATTTCCAGAATTATTTTAAAAATTATATTTTAGTAAAAATAAAATGCTGTCACATCATCAAATTTCAGATGGAACTGATTCAATTTGCAAAATGAATGAAATCATGTTTGTTTCATGTTTGATTTTAAAATCTGAACAAATTTTTTTTTTAATAACTACTAAATCTAGCAATTTATGTTTTAAAAGTTTAAATTTTTTTCATAATTTTATGATATCAGATATTATAACAATCTGCTGAGTGATCTTATTTCTAAAAAGCTATGTTTTACCATGATTGAATTTCTACAGTAACAATATTCAAAAGAAAATAATTTTTGCTATTTAAAAATAAAACATTTCTGTAAAAAAATAAATAAGTAATAATATTTATATTTGATTTTTAATAATTATTACACAATTACAATACAAATCTAATCATTAACTTTCCAAAAAATAAAGTTTTTAAACCATTGTAATATTTTCTTGATGATTGTAAAATTTCCACAAAATACACTTGGCAAAGTTTGTAATCATTGAATAAACAATGTCTACTCATCAAACTATGGTTTCAGTTCCTTTGTAATACTGATTATTTGATTTTTCCTATGCCATCTTTTGAGTTTTTTTGTAATTAAAATATTAGAAAATAAATATGTGAATTTTAAAGCCATAAAATAATTTTCACAAAATTTTCATGAGGAAAACGAAAAATGCAAATTTAATTGTGAGAAATATCAAACACAGTTTGACTGAGAGAATAAATGAAAAGGTAGATAAAAACCTGAGATTTAAATTCAATAAGAATCAGATATTTATTACTCATATTTATGCTATAAGATATTTTTTCTATAAGAGGTCTCATATACTGAGGTGTAAAAATCCATAGTTATTATGGTGCTGGCCTGTGTGTTGGGTTACAGCTGGTTATGGTTCGTTGTTAGCGAGAATAAGGTGATTACAGGTTCCAATTCTTTGGTGCCTCAACATTGGGACCTAATTTATTGGATAATTGTGTGACTGAAGTACACAATATATATATATATATAATTGAAATAATATTTTTAACGGTTTATAAACAATTACAAACAATCTTAAAATTACAACTTATGACTTTTGTACGAATAAAAAGTGATGAAATAGTCTATCAATTAAACAATTCATAAAATTAGGATTCAGTAGAGCTGAATCCTTTGAGAAATCAAGCTTTGATCTGGGATAGGATCAATGGAGCACAAGACTATCTGTAGGGTACAGATGGATGAGATCAGTATGGAGGTGTGACTAAAGTCTAAACTGACCCCATGTCTAGTCCACCAACCAGGGTTGACCAGTGCATTTAGTATCCACTTTAATTTACACAGGGTATCAAAGAATAGTTTATCAATGGGGTGGTCATAATCTTTATTGAATGTGACTCTACATCTGACTGACCAGATTGAGAAGTTTATAAATGTGGCAAGATGTATCAATGCAATGTTTCTTGTTTTGAATGCAGGCTTGAACATGATGTAGGCAGGGTCTGAATTGTTGGTTCTATTCAGTGCAAGTTTAGGTAGGTATGTCCATGATCCACAATGATCAAGAATGTGGACCATGGACTCCTCCTGTATCATGCATAAAGGGCAGAGAGGGTTGATATTATATCCCCTTTGATAACAAAGGAAGGCTGCAGTAAGAAGAGCTGCAAGGTTGACCTTCAGGAGAAAGTCAACAAACTTGGGACTGAGTTTGAGTAATTTTGTTATCTTTGAGAGTTGTGATATTCCAATTGGGAGTACATTACCAGTTTTGGTTTTGCCCTCTGAAACCAATTGGTAGACTTGCCAGTAGGATAGTTTATTCTGGAGTAGTGAACTTCCAGTTCTAAAATTTTGAACAATGATAGACACTTGGTGTATCCAAAGTTAACACAGTTTAGGAGGGGCTGATCGGTAGGATCCACCTCAGTTGGGAAAGGACATTCCATCTCTTTGATTATCTTTAAAGATTTTACATAGAACATTATGGGTTCTTTGGAGGTAAAAGACTTTGAGCGAATGGATTCTGAGGCCATTGAGGAGTTTTGGATTTTGAACCAAGTTCAGACTAATGACAGGAGCCTTGCCCTCCCAGCATCATCTCCTGCATAAGGTTTTGATTCATTTGGTAAGTCTAATTGCTGGGGAGAAACTGGCCAAGTAATATAAAATTTTGGGTAAAACCACTGAATTTAGGAGGGCTACCTTCCCAAAAAGAGAAAGATAAACCATGGATAATGAAGTAATTAAGCCTTCAATCTTGTTGAGTAGTGAATTTTCCAGGTCTTTCCTCATGATGGAAGTGGGGAGGCCAGATGAAACCCAAGAAATTTTTGGGGAGAGGCTTCAAACCAGCCAGAGATCTTCTTGCCAGTGAGGATAGTCCAGATAGATGACTTCCCTCTGTTAACACTGAGACTGAATTCGCTTGCAAATTGGTCTAAGAGCTCTTTGAGCTCCACCAACCCACTCTGGGCTGAAATACCACCACATCATCCATATAGGAGATGTGGAATATGTTCTCCTTCAGCATAGGTATTGATATCCCTGGAAATGTAGTCTCTATGCATAACAGCTGTGGGTTGATGTAGGATGAAAAGAGGAGAGCACTCAATGGCAAGCCCTGTGGGATGGAAATACAGGGCCAAAATCCTGGGGTGACTCTGCCATTCAAAGAGAAACCCATGATTTTGCAAGGAGGTTCTTTATCATTTGGAGGTAAGATTCAGGCACTTGGAGACCCTCAAGTACACTGGGTAATACATTGAATCTTGACAAAGTCAAAGGTCCCAGCAAAGTTGAGTTGAAATTGCAACAGGTCTGGGGTTTCTTTTTCTGTGAACATGGTCAATCAGAAGGCAAAGTTGGCTCACAGCATTGGCAGTTGAGTTCCCTCTCTTGGCAAATTGATAAGGTGAAAGATGATTAATGATGTTATCATGTATATCCTCTTTGATGAGGCTTTCGATCATCTGATCAATAAAAGAATCATTGAAATTGGATGATTTCTCCAAATCATGAGGTGCCTCCCATTTTTTGATAAGGGGAACCATGGCAATTGGACAAACTTCACCAATCTCTCTATAGTCATCTGTCAGAAGGTCCACCATTCTCTTGATTATTGGGATGGTAAAAGATCAAAGATGAAGCAGTAAAAACTTAGGAATGCTGTGCAGGCCAGGATGTATTCTGTCTGGCATGGACTTGAGTTTTGAAGAATTCTGGCCTTGGTGATTTTGTGAGTGGCAGAATTTTCTGTGATAAATTTTTTACACAAATTTGACACACCAAAGGGTTAAAATTTTCTGCAGTAGTGTTCATAAATCCTGGACAACATGGATGTTCCTGCAAAGCTGTTGCCCTGTATCTCGATTAATCTTGGGGCCTTGGATTTTTTGCCATATACAAGGGCCCATCTGAGATATCCCTTGGTCCAGCAATTTTGATGGTGAATGTATTGATGGGCCCTTTTGATTGAGAGATATTCACCAACTTGTCTCTGTAAGAATCTGTATTTAGCCTTTAATATTAGGATGTTTGGGATATTCTGAGCTTCATAGGGGAGTTGCTTTAATTCTCTGGAAATTGTGTCCAGCTCACTAAGCATCTGAACTGGACCCTTGGATTCATATTCTTCTTAAAATGAATATAATCTCAAAGTACTTTAACTGTTTTTATATATTATAATGATCACACATAGAATGCTTCTGCATTGTTAAATTATAGCCATTCAATTTGTTTACATGTACACACACACATATGTTCATATATATTGTATTGGCAGAAATTGAGTTTAATTTCTGTATATGATGAAAGATCATGTATAAAAAAATTTTTTTTGATCGTTTTAAAAGTTATGCATTAATCTAGAAAATGTTACAATGGTTGCTATGACAACAAAATGGTAGTGGAATAAATGTATTATTGTTATAGCATAAAGATAATAAATTAATCTTATTCTTTTAAAAACACATGTAAATAATAAAACAATAATGTTAAATAATAAAATTAATAACATTAATTAAATTCATTAATATTTTCTTTGTTCTTTTTATTTTTTTTACAGCAGTCATAATTGGTATTACATAGACACTATAAATAAAATATTTAATGTTTTAAACATACATATTTTTGTGTTTACATTATGTGTGGTGTTTAGGTTGGGATATATGTTATAATGGTCGGGATGAGTTATAGTCTTATTGTATCTGTCATACAAGACCACCACCAGGCCATTCGAACCTGGAAAATTTATATAGTAGGCAGATACTTTCTGTAAGATCCATAATTTAAATAAATACAACTGAAATGTCCCAGTCACTAGCTCATGGAGCAGCAGAGATAATACATATTTTAATTTAAAAAAAATAAAAGATAATAAAAATAAGAATAAGCCACTGCCAGATTAACAATCCACAGAAACATTTATTTTGCACATATATAAAATTCAGAATTATTTATTTATGTATAATGTTTAGTTTAACATTTGATTTAATTTACATTTTTACTTTGAATTTTATAAGGTCACACAGATGGATTAATTAATATTTTATTAGAGTGTTGAGTATGAATGGATAGATTACATAGATTGCATTTGAAAAAGAAAATATTCTATATCCCTTATTTAACCCTAGGTCAAACATTCACAGTCAAACTAACACCATCTATATGATATATTGATGTATTCAATGCAACATGAATATGACAGCACAATACCATACTGTCAGAAATGTACATCTGAATAGCATAATTATATAGAAGAAATTGTCCCTCTTCCAGTATAGGTATGCTACATCTGTCTGATGAGAAGAACAATACAAAAAAACTCCACAGGAAGGAATTGAGATCCTTTTTGCCAACTTACAATCCCATTCTATAGGCTATAGTGGTGATCCAAGGAACAGGGAATGATGGCCAATAAAACAGGTTTATTTTGCCCAAGTGTGGTATATAATGTGATCCTGCACATAGCATATCTTCATGCTACATTTACTAATTACTCTGATACATCCAAACCATTAACCTAATTTAACTATGAAACCAATAACCTAAGATCAACTCTCCCTTTAATTAAACTAACATAACTTTATGATCATGCAGCCATCCACACCCAACTTAAATTTAACATTTATTAAAAGTTTAGTTTGACAGAAAAAAATCATAATAAACCCTTAAAAGAACAAAAATGAAATAAATGGAAATGATTTTTAAACTATATATGATAAAAGTAATTATTAATAATTGATTTGGTTGGACAGATATGAATTTATATTTAAATACTGGAAAGGTTTTATAGTTAAAGTTTATTAGTTATATAGAGTTCTTACGGTTTTAAAAGAGAAAGTCCATACTTTTTAGTTGCTTGTAATTTGGATCTCTTTGTTTCTAATTCCCATGATGTCCTGGGAAGACTGGTATGCTGTTTGCTATTCTATTGGTATTCATCTGGCAGTCCTTTACTGTAGCTGGTATAGTTTTTTGCAGGACCCTGAAGTCCATAACATAGGAAAACAATATTTTATTTCTTCTTTTAGAAAAACTGAAGGGATTGAAAGTGCATCATTTCAATCTCTTCTCCTTCAACTCTCACAGACTTATTACATATAGCACACCTAATATTTTATTTCTAATCTTTTTCTTTTTATATTAAAATTGTGGATTGACTGGACATGATGTCATGATGATGATGATTCTTTCATTGTGGTCCATTTCCTGAGGGATTTTTTTATTGGCTATTCTCTTTCTATTGTTTTTCTCTCCTATCTGACTTTTAATTATAAATTTTGAGATTCCCAAGGGCTAGTTTGCTTTGACTGATTAAAAATAATCATTTCCATTTTTAGCATTTTTACACAATCAAATTAATTAAATTTTGTACATTTTTAAAGATATATTTTTATCTCTAAATCTTTTTGTTGAAAATTTAGTTTTAAAGTACTTTTTTTTTTAAATAAAATTTTCTTTTAATAATTTTTCCATCTGTGTGATTTTATATATATGAGTTTAGATGACCCTTAATTTTCAATTTTTAAAAACAAATTTTTATATGCAAATTTTCTTTTTTAATTTCTAATTTTATTTATTAGAATGTAACAGCATGTGTGCCTGTTACAATATATATATATATATATATATATATATATATATATATATATATATATATATATATATATATATATATATATATATATATATATATATATATACCAACACAATATTATGAATATGTAGGTTAAATTGTTTTAATGTGTATTAATTAAAAGAGTATCATATTTATTTTCAAATGGTAAATATTTTTTTTGTATGATTATTTATAAAATATTATTTTGTTCTTTTTATTGTTATAAAAAATTTGATTTTGAGATGCAGGACAAATCTATATTTAATACTTGAGTAAAGAGAATTTGAAAATATCCTTGGTTTTGATGATGAGTATTACATCAATGATAACAAAGTTATAAATAGAACTGAATAATTTAAAATGTCTCTCTGATATTTTGACCATTGTGTAAACAAATCCAAACACATATTATATTTTTCTAGTGTTTTACTTTAGTAACTGTCAAATAACAGAATAGAAAAAGAATATATTTGTTTGGGTAATGGAAGTGGTTTTTTGAAATACTTGCAAAAGAAGGAGAATGGAGGGAAAAAACTTTAATTTTAAAATTCACTTTAAAATTTTCTGCTAAAAGTTTACTTACAGATAAATGAAATGTTTAATTTTCAAGTATCAAAATTATATATATATATATAATTTTTACTTTAAAATATCATCTAACTTTTATAATGGATTATTTCAATGTTAGATTGAAATTGATTTACTTATATTTTGTCTATGATATAAAAGGATGCCAGCATCCACTTGTTTTAAACAATGGCACTTATAATGCTAATTGTCCTTCCTCTTCTTCTTCTTCTTCTTTTTCTTCTTCTTCTTCTTCTTCTTCTTCAAAGAATTATAAAATAATAATAGGAATTCAGGGAACTGGAAAACATATTTTATCTTAGATAACTATCTAAAATTTATTTTATACCTGAACAAATCAATTAATTTAATTGGATTGTTTGAAGCTTATGGAATATTAACATTCAAACTATTGTGCTTCTTTGGAAAATATATAAGGATTTTATACCGCTCGAATGCAAATGTATATATTTTTTCATTCATTTGTATTATATTCTTATTATTATTGGTTATTATTTTGTACATTAATAAATTGTCCATTCACACATAAAAGTAGATGAAAGTTTAAATCTTAATTTAAATAAGATTATATTCTAAATTTAATGTTTAAAATTTTAATTTATAATCTGGTATGATGCTCTACATTATTTCAATACATAAAATGTAAGTATTACCAATATAAATGATTATATTACAATAGCTGTTTATTGATACCACATTTTGTAAATAACAGTAAGCAAATAAACATACATAGCCTTGTTGTTTTTATTTAAATAAATTATTATATAATATTATGTAAGCATTATTAGCTTTCTTTTATTGTAATTGTATATTTGTTTAACAACATTTTCATACAAATTCTATTATATTACATGATAAAAATAAAATAGATAATTTTCTGTTTTTGTGAGTATCTCTTCTCTAGTAGTAGTTTATGAGGAAGATATACATAGCGATGTTTAGCTAGAATGCATATAGATATATTTCACTGTTAATTTATCATTTTATTATTAATAATAAATATTGATCCAATTAAATAAAGAAATTTAATTCAGTGATTATTTTAATTAGTTATTCACATCTATTTTCTAATGTAATTTTAAATACTTAGAGACTACATATTAATTTATAGCTTATACTGCTTACATTAAATAATTATTAAATAAACAAGAAACCAGCAATTGCATTGGTGTGTATATAGTTATATATTATTTTCTTTTATATATTACTTTCTTTTATATATATTTGGTATATTTAATTATTATTTAATTTAGGTGCAACTAATAATTAATAAATCAGTAGGTAGTGATCTTGACAGGTACATATTTAAATGAAAATCTAAAGTTCTTATACCGATTGGCTTTATTTAAATAGATTTCAATAATATATTGAATTTAATTAAATGACCGCAAAATCCTAAATGATATTTTAATGCTTTATATACGATAGGTTGATAAATAAATCCAAAGATGAATTTTTTTTTAAAGTCTATCTAAATTAATTTAATTTACAGATAAATAATTTTAATGAAAAATATATAAATTTAAGGGATATTATTATTATTATTATTATTATTATTATTATTATTATTATTATTATTATTATTATTATTATTATTATTATTATTATTATTATTATTATTATTATTATTATTATTATTATTATTATTATTATTATTAT
Organism: Epiperipatus broadwayi; assembly: GCA_028023455.1. Lineage (NCBI taxonomy): Eukaryota > Metazoa > Onychophora > Udeonychophora > Euonychophora > Peripatidae > Epiperipatus > Epiperipatus broadwayi. Next base: position 14,666,504 of record JAQFVV010006202.1, on the reverse strand, counting down.
TATTATTATTATTATTATTATTATTATTATTATTATTATTATTATTATTATTATTATTATTATTATTATTATTATTATTATTATTATTATTATTATTATTATTATTATTATTATTATTATTATTATTATTATTATTATTATTATTATTATTATTATTATTATTATTATTATTATTATTATTTTATTATTATTAGTAGATATATCATTACAAATTCATAGTGGTTTAATATAACTTTATAGATATTAGGATAACCATTATTTAATTAGTATTGTTTTAGATAGGGTATTTCAATAGGAAATACACATTTTAAATATAATTCAATCTTGAATTATATTTAGGATAAAGAATTATATTTAGGATGTTATTTTGAATTGACTTAGATTAAGTGATTTATTATAGTTATAGATTTGAAAACTGATTGTAAGATCATTGATATTTTAATAGTCATTTACAATACTTATTTTATGTAAATAAGTCAATTATTTTATATAGTGCGATGTTTTTTATAAACAATAATATTTAAACAGCATTAAACTGTTGCACATGCACTTTGGATTTTAAATATAAAATGAATGAATACTAACACTTCAACCACATGATAAAGTGCATGTGCAACAGTTTAATGCTGTTTAAATATTAATACTTATTTTATATAAAATTATATTTGAGCTGGTCTAATAAATTTTTGGGCATAAATATTTTGATACATTTAGAGTCAGTAAGGGCTATTATAATTAGATATTATTCTATAATATTTGTCAGATATCTATTACTACAGTTTGTTATTTAACTAAGGAGATAATGGTTTTATATTGTTATAATTAATAGCTGAAAACATTAAGATTGATATTTGAGTTCGTTCAAACATGAGAGTTGTTAATATGGCATATATTTAATTAGAGAATTAAGCTTCTGATATTCACACCTGCTTAAGAACAGAATTTGACAATATAGTCTGTTACAATTTGGCACAGCCAATTGAGATCTCACTTAAAACTATGAAATTGTGGTTAGAGTCTCACATTATATGAGAGAACAAGGTTATATTTTTATATAGCAGTGATGTTTGTATGAATAATTGCAATTTATTAATTCCTAAAATATTGTAATGGTATATAATATGCCACTACATTAATTTAAAATTATAATAAAATTTTTTTTTAAGTTCGTAAATAGAAAACTAAAAGCTAAAATTAAAAAGAGTTGTTTAATGTATGTATATATATTTGCACAGATGCAAAACTTTAAAAATATTTCTTTTTTAAATAAAAAAAAGTATTTGAATGTATCTAAATACAAAATATTTTAGAAAAAAGTAACGTAAGTAAAAGTATAAACAGGTATTAATTAATTCCTGAAATCTCAAAATGGAAATGATTGTGTTATTAATTATTGTAAAGCAAACTAGCCTTTGGGATCTTATATAATTAAAAAGTCAGATGAAAGATATAGATAAAAATTAAAGATTGTTTCCCGCTCTAAAGCAGAATGTCCAACAGAAGCAGAAAACCAGCGCTCAGACCCTAGTGAAAATGATTGATTGTTCAGTGAATCCAGATAATGTGTATAAAAGGAAAAATATTGAAATTAAGGACAGTTACAGCTTGATTTCATGAGAAGGGCAATAAGACGCACTTGTCACCCTCTCTCACTTATTTCAAATGAAAAGATTGTTGAATTATGAATTGTACTGTTGCAGACCCAAATAAAATAATACCAGGATTGAACCAGCTAAGGCCACCTTCAGATAGACTTGACACCAGGAACCGAGACTCTTCTACTGTAACAGATATAACTGAAACATTTAAAAAAAATAATTAAGAACTTTCAAGATTTGATAAGCTAAACCTAAATTTTTTTAAAATGAACTTTAATCTGACTTTTCAAATCAATTATTAGTAATTTTTTATGCATCTGTTTAAGCAATCATTTCCATGTCTCTCTTTTTCTGTGTTATGTGTTAATTAAATGCATTAAATTTAAGTTGGATATAGATGGCTGCATAGATTCATTAATGTTTAATTATGTTTTTTTTAATTTTCATATTTGATTGAAATATATAGATATTCAGTAAATATGATATCTCACATTGAATATCCAAAAATGTATTTATTTGACTGTCTTTTTAGTTATTGGTGTCAATATGGCATCTTATGGTGAATGCCATTGGGTTTCTTGTAAATTTCCCTCTGCAATTACATCAATGATTTTATATTTTGATCATTTATGTTTATTTTGAAATGTTTTTGGCTGAATAATCTATGTAGCCTATCTATACTCAACATTCTAAAGTAAAATTTATTAAAATGTCAATCTGTGCGAATAGTTTAAAATAATAATTTAAATTTAAAAATTAATATTAAAATCTAAAGAAATTTTATTTCTCAATTTTATTTATATGTGCATTAATAAATGTTTTGCGTCTCAATTACTGGCAGTGGCATATTTTATTTTTGTAAATATTGAAAAGATATTTTAACAATTTATATTTTGTAAATCTCTGCATCTCACTGAGCTAGTGGCATTGGGATGATGGTCAGAATAAAAAATATATATAAAAATTGGATCTTGAACAGCGCGTATCTGCCTACTCTATAAATTTTTCAGGTTCAAATGGACTGGTGGCACCCTCTAGCACAGATATGGTAAGACTGCAACTTCCACTTCTTCTCTGACCATTATAATATATTAGAATAGCAGTCAGAGAGAATATTTTAAAATACTTTAAGACAAAGTTTTTTGGTCCTGTTGTTCAAATCTTCAGTAGCTAGTGAGGTTGAATGAACAAATATTTATTGCCAAATAGTGAAAAAATTTAAAATTTTGTAATCTATCTAATTAAAGATAATAATATTTTTTTCTTGGATAATTAATTAATTATGGAGATCAAAACTGATGAAACATTGGCAGGACCTGTAGATAGTATTTAGGATTATTTTTAAAAAATGATGGAAGAAATAAGTAATAAATTTGATATTCAAATGAATGAAATGAGGAAAATGAATAGTAGATTGAGTAATTAAAATAAAGAATTAAGAGAATTAAAAATAGAATCAAAGAAGTTTAATAACAGATTTGACATATTTAAAGTTGAACTTAATTCTAGCAATGTATAATTTGAGAAGTTCAGACGCAATTTAGATTCTAAATTGAAGAAATCATATGGTAAGTGTGATAATAGATTTAATAAGTTAAGTGATAAATTGGACAAATCATAAGAAACTTTAGAGGCTAAGTTTAAAGATTTAAATAATGAGATCAAAATATGTAAAATTGAATATAAAGAATTAGAGAAGAAATGTATAAATATTAAAGAAACTCATAAGGATGCTCAGAAAACATCAAAGTTATAGACAAAAATGACAGAATGGAATTGAATAATATTCAAAGTCATGTAAAGATGGAACATAAAGAAGTATGTAAGAGACTCAACTGAAAATAAAATAAAGAAATTATAAAAGGTATGTAAAAAAGTCTCAGAGCAGTAGTATGTGGGAAGAAGTAAATAATATAGAACAAGTAAATCAGGGTAATTAGATGATAAAAGAAACCAAATAAATAGCCACCAATTATTTTGACAAGAGATACAAAGTATTAATAAACAACAAGTAAGATATCTATAACAAGTTAGAGTATACTAATAAATTGTTAGAACAAAAAATAAACAAATGCAACAAGATATAAATAATAAAATATTAATGATATTGTAAGACAAAATAGCAGGGATAAAAATATCCAGGTTAAAATTATAGATAATTACACAGATAGATCATATAAGCCTATGTATTCTGAGAATAAATACAAAGTAAAATGGATAATGATACATTATCATTGTTTGGTGAAGAAAATGGTAGGCAGACACAAAATCCAGAGAAAGGTAGAGATGAGACAATAAATAGAAAATTAGCTAGATTTATTCAGCTAAATATATTTAAAAGGAAATATAATGAAAATCCCATAGAATATTTAAATAGTTTGGAAGAATTATTTTCCCTAAGTAGATTAAATGAAAATGAAACATTATGAATAGATAGTAATTATTTGAGCTTGTCTGCCAAACACTGGTGGAAGTTTTTATTCCATAGACCAGAAACTTAATAGATATTTTAAGTATATCTTACTGAATAGCTTCTGGAGTGAAGATAAGCAGAATAATATGAAATATTGAATTAGTCAAAACAAATATAGTCTTAGTAAAGGTAAATATATATAGTATTTTGAGATGTAGGCAGTTAAATTAAAAATACTGACTCCATTTCCATTTTTAAAAAATCAGATAATCCAAATAATGAGAAACTTACCAGACATCAATTGCTGCTGACAGATATACTATTGAGGAGATGTTTGAGATATTAGATGCACTCAAGGCAAAAGAAGTATCTATGGAAGATAGTTATAAGCATAACAAAGGTAGGCATATGTACAATATTTTCTATATAAAATTTAATAAGAATAGAAGAAGTAGGGAAAATAGAACATATGGGCCTTATATAAATCATAAAAATAATAAAGTATAAAGTTTTACTTTGCAACAAATAACAATAGAAATTATAATAGATGAGAAAGTGGTACATGCCCAGCAGGAAGTTATCCCAGTAGAATATCACTGAATATTCTTGTCAAGATTCTAGGGGCTAGACCAAATTTCAGTCCTTTAAATTAAATCAGGTCTTGTCAGAATGTTCCTTAAATTAGTGACCCAGAGAATTACAAGTTTAATTTTTTTTAAAGATTTAGATGAAGGACCATTCTGAATTAAAAGGAGGGAGGGTACATTTTTCTTAAAAACTCCTGAAGATGAAAAAGGTACTTTCAATGTCAAAAGTCTAAAAACAGTGGCATTATCTAAATAAATGTGACTTATAAAGAAACCAATATATGATATGTGATAAAATATGATGGATTATGAATATTAAAGGTAAAGGTGAAAGTTTTATACAAGAAAAAAATATTGTTAGGATAACATGATATTTTTTAATATATATAATAAATAAAAATATGAATAATCATGTCTACAAATTTATAGATAGGATAATATTATAATGTTAACTGATAATAGAGATATAATTAATGCGAATTACTTTAATGTTTTAGAAATCCAAAGAATTATATTTTAGTTGGTAACCATTCAACAGTATATGTTAAAGCAAGAAAAGTCTTTATTTAATGCTTCCAAAAGAATTGAAGTAAAGCCAATTCTGAGCAAAAGGTATTTGAAAAATGGTGATGCATTAGCATTTCTCAACTATCATGAAAATTCAATTGAAAATTATTAAAAAGATTTGAAATCAGAATTAAATAATAGACAGTTAAAATATAGTTTTGTAGAATGTAAAAATAGTATGGAGTGCAATAGAAATGGTAATAATTTTTCCAATATATTCATAGCTCCATATGTAGTTCATAGATAGCAATATGATTCTAGAATTAGAAGTGTTCTAAAATCACATGATTATGTGAAATTATGTGGATAATTGCACAATAACTCAAATATTATGAGTAATAAAGGCTTACAGCTATTAAATTCTAACAATATATTATTTGGTCTAATTTTGAAATAGGAGGGTTGAATAATCTTAGCTTGGAATTAGAACCTCAGAAATATGAATTACTTTCAAAAGAAAAGAATGTAAAGAAAGAGAAACTAAAATGATAGAAGAACTTAAAAATGCTATGCTAGTAAAGAAGCTGGAAAATACACCTTGTGAAAAGAATTGTATTAATGCTTTATGAGACAGTATTATAATACAGTTGCAGAATGAAATTCCTTATGAATGAAGCTATTAAGTAATATGTGTTTAATAAATTAATAATAATTACAACTTTAGAATGAGGCTATTATATTGTTTGATTATGAGAATTTTCAAAATTAGGTTATTAATGGTGACATATCATTAAAATTAGTAAAGATAATAGAAATGATTTCAAACTTATTGCTCAAGTTATGCTACAATTGGAAAATAATATAGAAAATGAAAGAATGTGAAAATATAGCTATCTTTTATAATAAATTGCTAATAGAATATTGAATTAAAAAATTCTTTATCAACTATAATGTTTATAGTATATTCCTAATTGGAGATATAGTGGATAAAATAATACAGTATGTGGAGGACTACAAGTGAACAGTATAAGCAAGTTTTCACACATATATAGAATATTTCTAATTTATAGTAACAAAAATTATTAGGTACTATAGAGGAAAGAAGAAGATAGATGATTGCATGTGACTAAATAGAGATAATTTAAAATGAAACTAAAAATAACAGTAAAGTTATTATTATTTGAATAAAAAAATTTTGTTTGTTTGTAGTGAGGGAATATTGTACTGACAGAAATTGAGTTTAATTTCTATATAAGATGTATGATCATAAAAAAAAAAACCATTTTTAGATAGTTTTAAAAGTCATGCATTAATCTAGAGAATGTTAAAATGGTTTCTATGACAACAAAATGATAGAGGAAGAAACATTATTATTGTAGCATAAAGTTAGTAAATTAATCTTATTTTTTAAAAAAATGCATGCATGTAAATAATAAAATAATAATGTTGTATAATGGAATTAATAACTTGAATTAAATTCATTAATATTTTCTTTTTCCCTTCTATTTCTTTATTGTAATCATAACAAGTATTACATAGACACTACAAATAAAATAGCTAATATTTTAAACATATATATTTTTATGTTTACATTATGTGTGATGTTTAAGTTGGGATAATATTTTTTCTGATGGTAGTAATCAACTGCAATAATAAAACTTTCATGTTGTAAGTTATGATTACAAATTTAAATAATATCAGAAAAAAAAAAAAACAGAACAATTGATAGATATCAAATATTAAGTTTTCTTTGAAATTATGCAAAACGTTTTTAAACATTTATAGAAATTATTGATGTCTGATGTAAATTTAATCACTCTAAGAGAATTAATAAATGCATTAGACTGCAAATTTAATTACCATTCTAATCATTCATTTCAGACTTAATTTTAATCAGCAATCATTTAAAATTGTTGTTTAGAATTAAATCCTAAATGGAATATTTTATAATTACCATTGTAATTAAGGGAAATTTAATTTTTAAAATTACATTTAGAAAGCACACATACTATCTCCATCATCAGTTATTTAAATTTTTTAAAATAATATTTTTAATAATATTAATAATACCGTTATAGAATCAAAAAGTATGCAGTTTCTTAACTCTTTTTGTTATTTTCAGCATATTTTTCATTAATTGTTCTATAAATTTTCAATTTTTTGTTTCACTTTAAGATTAAAAACCTATGTTTCACAACCATATGCCAAAACAAGCATAAGAACATATTTTTAAATATATATATATAATAAGCATAGCAAATGCATTCTACATAATTTTAATTCTTCTATTTATTTATTTCAATTCTCTTAATTCGGTTTGTAGTGTCTAAATCAAGTCAGTGTAATATATATGAGATTATGAAATATTGTGTGCGTATATATATATATATGTCTATGCTATTCTTTTATGAAATCTTTCATATTTAACAAATGAAAATATTGTAGTTTTACTTTCAGTTGAGATCATTATTAATAGCAAAAGTTATTACCTTTTCAAACTTTTATTGAATTTTGAATTATTTATGTATATACATATTCAAACACATTTAGAATTTCTATTCCATTACTTATCCAAGATATATTACAACTCTTTTCAGTTTAGTCCATATTTCTTTATCATTTATATTTTTATCTAAAATGAATGATGTCTAATTAAGCACTTAACATTTAAAGACGAGATAATAGTAATTTAATATATGTAAGTATTTATCCGCAGGAAATATCCTACCACGTAATAACACTTAATTATCGCTGGTAGAAATTTATTATTACTTAAGACAATTTATTCTAAATATATATATATATGATCACTACAAATCATTTGCAGTAACCTTTGGATTCAAGTCAATCAAAAATAATGAATTTAAAAATTGTTAAAGCATTGTACATTATCTCCAAGTGCCAAAAAGTTATAAAAATAATCAGTGAATATGAACTGCTCTTTGCACTGAACTTGAAGATTATGAAAAGGCATTTACCTCTATAAGTATTTCTACTGTGATTAAAGCTTTAAAACATCAACATATACAACAGCTGAAGAACATCTATAGAAGAGAAACAGAACGAATAGATATGATGATATTAAAAATGTTAGCATTTGTTGAATAGGCAGTTTTACAGGAAGGGTTTCGTGTTTGAAAATGTAAAACAAAAAGGATAAAAATAAGTGAAGATATTATTTAAATTATTTAAAATATGATTGTCTTACAACTAATGCTTTAGACCTGTATAAAATGTTATAGAAATATTACAGATAATAGAAGAATTAAAGATATACAATAAAAAGATTTAAGAAATTTTTAATGTTTTTAAACATAAAAAATTAAACTGGTTGTTAATTTGAAGATATTATTATTAATAATATCCTAATCAACTTTATACTCAGGTAGAAATGTAAAAAAATAAAATTTAACTTTTAAATATAATAGAATGACTTTAGAAAAATAATAATTTATTATTAAAAAGAAATATGGCTATAAGCTTAAAAAAATTTCATTAAATGTGTACTCAATATTTAATTATTCACTTAAGATTTGGATACTTATAAAAAAACTATATAGAGATTGCAGGTAAAACAGAAAAATATGGGGATAAATGTTAATATTAACACAGAGCACTTGAAATGAAAACCATCCAATTATCTATCAGATATTATTAAAAGAATTAAGGCTTGCAAGAAACTGCCTCAGACAGGTTGCTAAAAGATATTATGAAAAAATTATAATTAAAGAAGTTATTGAATGAGATAAAAAAGTTATTAAAGTAATGTAGAAGAAAAAAGCAGTAGCACAGGAAACTTGGTTAATTTGAAGATGCCGTTATTCTGCATTGCATTGATCATGTTACTCTAAGACCTTTTTTTAAATGATAAAATTGTTTTAAATAATATTTCTTTTTCATTTGAAAGATATATTTTTTAAATTATTTACCAATCTATTAACATTATGTGGAATAAACAAAGGCAAAACTCTCCATACAGTAGTGCCACCAGTCTGGAGATATTGGATGAGTAGGCACTAGATAGCAATTTTATGCACAAGCCTTCTGGCATCCATTGATTACTCTGGTTGGCCCAAGGTGGCACTACTGTATGGAGAGTTTTGCCTTTGTTTACAACAATTATATGCTAGTATAGGAGATGGTGATTATGTGATTATGTGGAATACAAACAAAATATTAAATAATTCTTTATATATATATATATATATATATATAAAAAATTTAGTTTGAGCATCTGACACATATGGAATAGAAATCTATTTTTATCATAGATTATAGTTCCTTTAAGGTAGTATATTTCTTTTTAAATTGACATAACATGCAATAATTTTGTTTAACATTATAATCAACTTCAATCAAATCTTTTGTAAACGTCTCAATATTTTGTGATTTATCATTTTTATAATGACATAATTTTTTATTGTGAAATAAAAAAGACTTAAGACTTGTCAATGTATGCATAATAAGTACTTTTGACTTACACTGGACAGTACACTCAAAGTATCGGATGATTCAGAACATTGTTATGATCAGCATTAATATTATGATTTCAGAATTTTTTAATATGTTTATTATTGTAGTTATTTTAGCACTTAGCTATGTGCATGTAAATGAAATATTTGTGATTGCTTTTATATTATGCCACAAGTTTGGCATTGTCTAGAAGATGATTAACCAAAATTTTATAGTGTACCTCTTTTAATTTGTCACAAAGAAGGAACATTGACTCTATAGCGGCACACATTTATTTTTATATATAATTTCTTATATTGGCTTCTGATGCCGAATTTTTGCTCATTTTCTATGCTTAGTAAAAACAGTGATGCTTTTGATGATGATATATGGTTAAGCTCATAATAATTAACAAAATGTTTAGGTAGTGAAATATTCTAGATATTTAGAAACATTGTGATTTTATTTGAAATAACACAAGTATGATCTAGTTATTAAAACAGGCAAAACTCTCTATACATATTGCCACTCAGTGCAAGACAGAGTAATCAATGGATGCTAGAAGGCTTGTACATAAGATCCCCATCTAGTGCCTACTCATCCAATATCCCCAGACTGGTTTCTGGCTTGTGGCCTTCATCAGTGAGGAGCCTTGGATCTGAGAGCACTGCACCTAGATCTTAGGATCTAATGCTCAAGCCTTCTGACATCCATTGATTATTCTGGCTTTCACTGAATGGCAATACATATAGAGTATTTTTTCTTTTTTAATAACAGTTATGAGCAAGCATAAGAAGTGGTGATCATGTGTTGTTTATTGGCTTATTATCTTAGTTGTGAGAACTTGCCAATTATATTATTTTGCAAAATTAAATACGAATTCAATAGTAATAATATATAATTCAAAGTAGAAAAATAAGCAGAGAGGCAAAAAAATCAACGATAGAAATATTGACATAAAAATTGCATTGGAGAATTACTTAGAGTTGATAATATAAACAGAAAACAATATGTGAATGAAAATGTTAATAGTTACAATGCCATATTCCTCATTACTCAAATATTTTACAAGAGCTTGCAACTGTAATGAATACTCAGAAAGGAATGACAAATGATAGATTAATTTTAATCTATTAGTATGTTTAACAATTAATTGAAAGTTTAATTTTAAAACATTAGAATGTATCTATTTAGGTATTGGTACAAATTCAAATATTACAGATAGCATAGTATCATATTAATCTTTATGACCATTCTAAATAATTCTCTATTTTCCATGCTTATAATGAATCTATTCTTGACAAGCCAATCTTTTTTAATGATTATGACATATGCATTAATATTTATTTGATAATTTTTATTGTTTCATAGCTTTTAAAAACTATTGTGAAAAATATTTAACACAATAATATCTATTCATATGCATTTAATATTTTTCTAGATTGTACATTTCTATTTTGAAGTTTCTTTTCATCATTCTGTACATCTCCATTAGTTTAAAGTCCATTTTGACCTTACCTTGATAATATATGAACAACATATCAGAATATACTATCAGCATCAATTCTGCATAATGTAACAGTCTAGGAGCAAAGTCAATGTGTTTGATAAACCCACTATTTATTTGAAAGGATTTGTAGATATAAAATGAAAACTTCAAAACATTCTTGTGTTAATACTTATCCTTAATATAATTTAGATTCTCAATTGTGATTACATATTTGATTAAATTTATTAATGGAGATTAGTTTTACACCAGCTAACAGTTATCAGAAACATTGTCTAATATCAACAATCGATTTTAGTATCATCTTTATACTCAGTAGTTTTAAATTTTGATGACATTTTATCTGTAAAAAATCAGCTTACTCTTTTTTATAAAATTGAAAGATTATGCAAAAACAATTATGCATTCAAACAAAATACTATGTTATTATAAATATTAAAGTATGTATTTATCCACATCTTCCTTTCTTATTTTCCAAACTTTGGCATAATAACTTATCATATAATATTACAATACTAGTTAAAAATCAAAATTTTACTAAAATTCTTCCATGATAACCCATCATGATATATATATATATATATATATATATATAAGTAAGGGTACAATATATATATATATATATATATATATTGTACCCTTACTTCTCGATGTATAATATAATTTGAAATACGACTAGCTCAATTAAATTATAATGCTCAATTAAAATTTGCATACCTATCTTTAATATACTTTTATATTATCATATTCTCATTAAATTTATTACCAATTATCCAAATCAATATATTTTTATAGTATGTACTAATTAAATAAGTATTCAATTAAAATCATGAGACTGTGAAGTAAAGTTACAAAGCAATAAGTAGATTTACATTGAGTCAATATCTCCCAAGACATTGTCTCAATGGCATAAGAATACTATTACCTCCTTATTAACTTACTACTACATCTACAGCATTCTTATGGCTTTTAAATAAAATAAACTATCTTTAAATGTAATAAATAAATAAATCTTAATTTTATTAAGAAAATATAATTAAATAATCTCAGGTTCTTCTAATTATCTTAAAGTAATGATAACCCATGTAAATAAGTATGATAAGGGATTTTATATCAAACCTAAATACACCTAACTTATAATAATAATAATATATAATACTAATCTTAGGGTATAACTTAATCTTATCTATCTCTGTTATATCATCAATCATTAAATAAATAATCATATGTATATCTTTTATTTTCATATAGCATCTTAATTTTGGAATAGATCAAAATCTTATAATTCAATAATCTGTGGCAATAAATAATATTGTACTCTTATAATGTGCATTATAATTACCCCATGACCATAATAATATTATATGTTAATGTCAATCAATTCTTATAAAATGATATCAAGAAAATATTGTGTTTATTTCTAAATAATAATAATAATTCATATTGTGCAAATATTATGTTTATTCAAATTATCTGTTGAAAAATGCTGTGGTGTAAAATAATGAACTCGACACACTTTTAAAACAAATTAAACAAATTTATTTACATTAACTTTGATTAAGAATTTATTCACAATATTTACAGTTCAAATTAGGAAAACAAAAGAAAATAAAAATAAGAAAATAATAATATAAGATGTTTACACTGTTATTAGCTCATACTCCCATTAAATAATCTATACATTCTTTTAAAATGCTATACTAATAACATTGAAGTATGTTTTTAAAACTTAGACTTTAAATAAATATCAGTGAACTTCAATTATTATACAGAAAAATTTATATAAACAATATTTTTGTAGCATATGTAAACAATTAAACTTTACTAATTAAATTGCTACATCATTTAAGTATTATTGTTATTCATTTCATAATGTACTAACATGTGTTCACTTTAATATCAGCATTACCTTAATAGCATATATGTATAAACTAATGTATCTTTATAATGTAATAAAAAATAACTGATTATAATTTATATTTCATTTAATGCAATTCATGCTACATGTTTTATCAAATATGCATTACATATATGTACTGTTAAAATAATAATAATTAAATTATTCATCAATTTCAAATTCATAAAGCATTATATTAGATAAATTCTATGATTCTTTTCTATGTGAAATTATTACTCTACTTTATGTGTTATTCTACTCCTTCTTAATAAACTTTTATCTACAAAACATCCTCTAAAACTTATTTAAAATTCCGGGAAAACAACCTTCAACTTTAAATAAATATTAATTATCCAAACTATTTATACTACGTCATCTATATTCAGTAAACCTTTAATTCAAACATAAACTTCTACATAAAACTTAACTTAATTTATCCAATAAAATAAAAAATAAAATATAGACTTTGAGATCTCTTCCTAACTTGAAATAAAATAATTACTTGTATGAATAATAAATATAATTCTAATACTCCAACATAATAATAATAAAAATCAAAATCAAAATTTATTTACGAAAGAATCATATAATTATTTCTAAGCTTCTTATGTAATGTTGTATCATATTTATATCATAAATTCAAATTATGCATATTTAAATAAAACTGTTACTGCCAATATAATGTGTGTGTATTTTTAAAATATTTATACATCCATTCAACAATAACATATCATTTGGTTGATCTAAAAAAAACATATTAAATACATCAAAATTATTATTATTATACAATTTTTACCATCAATAATGATTTAATGTACAGTCCATCTTCCAATATTCTTCGGAATTACAGCTTCATAAAAATAATTCACATTTACACTCACGATCATTCTTTAACATATTCCGTGTTATATTAATTATAAAATAAACTTATGCAATTAATTATTATATTATTTTTAGTTATTATTTTAAGAAATGTACCTATCTTATTTTAAATAGATTAATAATATTTAAATTTTATATTAAATAAATATAACAGAATTCATATTACGTAACTCCAGCGATGTCTTCTTTTAACCATAATAGTTCTTAAAATCCTAGGTACACATTCACTAGAACACCATTTCCTGTTTCCGGTCCATCACGTGTTTTTTAAAAGTTTATGAAAAATGATAACGTTCTTTTTTTTAGAAAATAAATTATAAGTAAAACAAATTAAAATAGTTTATAGGCTCCGGATCCAATTCCTTAACGAAAATTATTTAAAGTTATTATTTCTAAATTAGTCTATAGTTTATGAAAAATTATCATTTAATTATTTTAATTAACTTGGACGTCCACGTATTACTTGCGCATTTCTTAACAAAATATCCAGGTAAGAATAAGCTTCTTCATCTAAAACGACCAGCGTTTAAATTATTTCAATACAATAATTTTTATTATATTAAGGTTTTTAGCTAAATATATTTTCAAACTATTTGCCTTTTTAAAATTATCCACATTCAGTCTTTTAAACATAAAGACTTAACAAGGCAAGTATTTATAAAACTACTTTTATTTCTAATATCTTTACTTAAGATATATATATTTAAATTTGTAGCTTGCAAAAAAAATACTTTCTTCATAAAGAAGTATTTTATTCTTTAAAATATCTATTTTTTAATAATCAATAGCAATTAGCTTTTAAAATTATATACTGTCCAAAATACTACTTTTCTCCATCTCGTAACTTTCCGAACTAATCCAGCGTTTGTCATATTCCTAGGGTAAAGTTTCCGATATATTTTCACTATATATGATATTCCCATGATTATTTGCTTGTAAATCGAGCTTAATAGAGACGACCGATAGGGAAAAAATTAAGTTAACACTGCATGTTTATCATTTAAAACTTTTATAAATTATTTATAATGACACTCTTGTAATTTTAAATTGATTTTGAGAGCGTCTATCAAATTTACTTTGCTATTTTTAATAACACAATTAACTTGAAAAATCAATCACAGAGTCCTCTCCTAACAATTGAACTGAGCTTTTATACCGGAAGAAACTTCCCATTTGATTGGTACATTTAAACAATCAACTTGCTGGCTTATTTACATATTTACCAACAACACAAAATTAAAAATAAATAATGACTTATTTAACATTTAATATTTATTACATTATTAAATTTTAAAATAATCTTTATCATTTATTTAAATCCATTAAACATTTTTTAAAAAGTATATCTTTTACTTGATTTTAATTTTAACTTTTATAAGATTATTTTTAAATAAACTAAGTATTTTTTTATACGTCATATTTTTAAAACAATATTTTAAAATCAGATTTAATATTTCACATTGAATATCTTTATTTTTATCTCGTGATAACTCACGTATTATTTATAAATTTTATAACATGATTTTTAAAATAGTTCTGCAACTTTACTAAACAACTTCCAAGCATGTGTGTGCATATTTAACTAACATCTGTTTCTTCAACACAAGAAACGCTTGTTATAATCTAAAAATAACTAACAATTGCATTTTTAAAATAAACATTTTTTTTAAAATAAATAAGATATTATAACAGATTTTAAATTAATAATTCGATATTATTAAAATCAAATATTAATCTTCTATTTAAGTATTTATAATAATTAAAAATATTTATATTCTTTTATAACATTATTTTATCAATAATAAATATATGCATTTAATTTTAACTTGTCTTTTAAACACTTTTAGCTTTAAATACCTAATTATTAAATATATTAATGCAGTATTGATTATGGCCATTTTTCCCAACTATATGTTATAATCATCATCATTTAAAATGTCTCTCTCAATATCAGCACAATTTTACATATCAAATACTCATAGATTGCTTTAATTAAACTTTTTGAAATATTACCATAAGCAAAATTAACATCACATATTCAAATATAACTTAAATTTAAAATTTTTAATAGATTAGCACAAAAATCAGATGGTGACCCATACAAAAGGGCACAATATATATATGTTGTATGTATCTTTTTAAATTTTGCTTGAAAAAGTCTATTGGTTAATAGATGAAACTATAGTCATGGAGGAATTTTAGTAAAATTTTATTTTTTGGCTGGTATTGTAATGTTATATGACTTTCTGTTTTATTTATCATTACTAATATAATGGTAGGCAGTATTTAATATATATATATATGAAAAACAAAAACAAGTTAAATTCACGTAACTTGCTATCACTTGTATTTATGATCAATAGATGGCGTTTTACCAAAAACACCGAACAAGTGTAAATTTGTTTACATAAACGACAAAAGAGTCAGCATTCACTATCTCTTTCATTTTCCCACCCTCAGATCAGCTGATTTCAAGCTAATTTGCTATCATCAGTGAATGATAGAGTTAGAAACTAGATCTAAACACTGACTCCAAGTGTTTATGCAAACAGTTTCTATCAGTTTGCGAGCATGAATTTTTCAGACCGATAAAGTCTTCAAACTCAGCCTAACAAGTCAGATAGCTACATGGGTCTGATCTCAGTTCAATTTCACCATATAGTCAAATCTTCTGCAATATATATCATTGCAAAAACTTTTAAAGGTACATTTATGAAAAACAAAAACCAAGTTAAATTCACGTAACTTGCTATCACTTGTATTTATGATCAATAGATGGTGTTTTACCAAAAACACTGAAGAAGTGTAAATTTGTTTATGTAAATTTGTCATTTATGTCAACAAATTTACACTTGTTTGGTGTTTTTGGTAAAATGCCATCTATTGATCATATATATATATTGTAACCATATATTTTAGTAGAAAATATATTAATTGATGTAACTTATATAAAAATTTCTCTTTCTTCTCTTGGTGATTTGGTTGGCTTGATTCGCACTTGAACAAATTACTTTCTGATATTATTTTAATAATTTTCAATTTGCTTCATTCCATATGCTAACTCATATCAGAAGGTTTAACTTTTTAAAATTTTTACAACATATTAAAATTTGGTAAAATATTATTAAAAATAATATTTTGTTTTTATTTATTTAAAGTAATCTTAAATTATTATTTCTATTGAATTAAAATAAAACCATTTGTTCAATTAAAATAAATTATTAAATAAATACAATAATTACGTAGGCGTCTCAATGTAATAAAAGAAAAGAGCGCGAATTTCTAGGAGAATATCGTCTGTTAGTTTGTCTTTTGGAGGGAAGAAGAACAGAAATGGTAAAGGCAAATAGTGTAAATTTGCTGAGCTTATTTTGAAACCATTAATAAGTGAATAAATTACCACAAAATTTGTTATAAACATAAAATAACTTAGTGGTATCTAATTAAGATGGATCACTAAATTTAAAGATCTTTTCAAGTCGGTCGGCCAAGAATCAAATCACCGGTAGCGTTTCCAATATTACATTTTTTGAAATGTCGGAGCTTCCCAGTTTAAGTTTGAAAGAATTAAACACAAGAATTTGGTATGTTTTGAAATATTTATTATTCTACAATTTGGAAAATTTAAATCAGTGTTTTAATTACAGAAGTTTTATGAAAATGAAAATTTGTTTTTAAAAAAAAAAAGAAAAAGTTTAAGTTAAAATAAAGTAAAGCGTTAAAGCTATCAAAATATTTAATATTTCCGTTTTTTAATTCTGATAAAATATAATATTGATTGATATTTAACTTTACAATGCCATTAATATTTGCTAATTAATTTGTTTAACACTTGGATCATAAACATTTTTCAAATAATTAATCAAAGTTTTTTTTTTATAATTGTATCGTCTATTTAAAATGAATAAAGTAACTTGCTGTAATTGGTTATTCCTGGATTAACGCAATGGATAAATAAATACTTGCATGGATAGGATAAACTTGGAACACTTTTGACAGAGAGATGTAGGGATTAATAACTTTATGAAAAACATTTTCATTTAAATTCTGTGTATCCTGTTTTAAAATTGTTTCATGTTTGGAGAGCCATGCAAATCGTTAATCTAATATTGCTTTAATAACTAATCAAATGGATATAATTGCATGTATGGAATTTAACTACAGTTATAGCTATTACCTCATATACTTATTATTCTACACATTGTACATGGATTCCACGGATCACATTAGGAGTTACAAAATGCTATACAATCCAATTTGTGATACACATCTGCTAAAATTCATGTAGTTGAACTATAAAATGCTTTACATTTAGTTTTATCACACACACACACCGTTAAATGTTATATGTTAATGAATAATACATTTATTTAATTTTATCGTTATATGAACTCGCATATGAAGTTCATAAGTTATATTTGTTAGATTTAAATTAATAAAGGTTGAATAAAATATTTATTCAAAAGAATAGCGCTTGCGGAGAAAGCTTAAACAGTACTTAATGAATTCATGAGATATACCAATCTTTATGAGATATTTTGTGAGTCTTTCCAGATTTATATTCCCATGCCAATATTATTTACATTATATTATACATGTTTATTTTAAGCAAGATAAGTAGTACATTAGTTGTCCTGATTATTGTGACATATTGTTAAGCAAGAACCCACATGTGCTAAAGTGTCAGTGTATTTTGAATAGTCAGAAGAATTGAGGAGGATGATTTGCACTTTAATGTGAAGTAAATTATAATGTTGTTTTAGTATGTTAAAGGCTTTAATCTGTGCTGGTGGTTAATCCGCAGATTATTTTAATTGCCATTTTTGTATTTTACACACATTCCTGCGCTGGTGGTTAATCTGCGGAATTGTGTGATTATACGTATGACTTTATGATAATGTTTAAATACGCAAAACGTTAGTATTATTTAATTCCTACGTGTAGATGAATACATCCACAGGAATATGTTTGCTTCACAGATATAAGTTGGGCAAAGTATTTTAGTTAATCTGCCAAATCATCTTCTTCATTTGTAAGTATAATTTATCGGTTAGATTGATAAATGGCAACAGGACATTCTATTCAAGTACTTCATGATAATTAACTGTTGGTTAATTATTATCTACCGGAGTGTAAGTTTACATTTTCATTTTAATTAATGATTACATTATAGCTAAAACATACAAACATCATATTATTTATTATATTATTATAGGTATACAGTAGGGATTTATTGAATCTGAAAATGACGTTCAATATTTCATAAGTTAATGCTGAATTTAATAATTGTCTCAATGTTCATTATATTAGATTGAAATAAGGTATGATTAGGTTTTTAAATACTGTACCTGTGAGATGTATTGAAGAAAGTCTATTGAACCATCATTTAATTATTTATTTGTGTATTTATGTTTTAGTTAAAATATTGAAATTAACTATTTATTGTTCATAAAGTTTGTAAATAAAAGTTGATTTATAATTAAACTTACTGTGCCATTGCTATGTGTCATTCATAACATCAGAAATCATAAACTTTGGATAGAGCATACATTATAGAGCATACATTGAATTACATATTATTGTCTACATGATATAAGAATTTATTAATATTTTGAGAAAACATTAAGATGCTTTTCGTCTTTGGTAGTATATGATTGGTAGGGTACAATAAAATCCCATTTACCTTTTCCATCATTGTGGCTTTGCGTAGTTGATTCTAGTATAAAATACAAATTAATTATTAAACTTGTGAACAGATTTATTCAATAATGATATAATTAAATATATTTACTTAACATTTTTAAATTTTCATTCGTCAATACAATAAGAGTCTCAATGATATATTAAATTATAAAAGAACCCAATTATTCATGTTTATTAATTGCAAAGCTTTACCTGGACTAGCATCTGTCTTAGAAATCATATAGATGATTTAAAATTTCATAATTTTATGTGGTTCCACAAATTACGCTATCTTGTACATGGTCGGCCATAGGGTCGCATACCATAAAAATCGCAAATTGAGGTTTAAAAGTGATAAAATTGCACTTATAATTTGTTTAATATGTTTTATAATAATACTATGATAGGTCTTCGCGGTATACCCTGGCTGCGATCAAATAAATTATAAAAAGTTAGGTTAATTCATTAATTTTGTCTGTAGTAAATTGCCCCAGATGTTGATTGTGGTCTTTTGTGCATAAAATAAATAGTATGATATGCTTTTGGATACAGCTCTTAATAGCTGATAATGTGCAATGAGAGTTGATCAGTGACCAAGGTTGTAATTCCTAGTGCACTTACGTTACGTAGTTGAGATTACACAATTTACGGTTACAATTTATAGTGCCACAATAAGTACGGCATGATGATGGGTAGTTGGAGGGGTGATGGAAGGTTGGTTACCACAGCTTTTGGCGCGCAACGTGGCTGGCTCGAGATGTTTTGGTTACAGCTTTTGGCGCGCAACGTGGCTGGCTCGGGATATTTTGGTTACAATATATATATAGATATAACAAAATATGCCTGAAAATCAATTGTAAATGTTTTTTATCATAAAAAGCAAAGAAATTTTTCTTTTAGTACAGAGAATTATAAATTATAATATAATATTGAAACATTGATTAAAATTCTTGTGTAATATTGATATTTGATTGTTTATTGAGGAGTGAATAGATTTTAGGAATTGTGGTAACTGCAAAATTTAAAAATGAAATATATAAATATTTAAATAAAATATTGAAATCACTGATCTTATCATTGTCAGATAAAATTGTCACATGATCAAGTTGCTTGATTTGCTCAGCCAGACTCTTAATAAACAATTTTGTATTTTATAGTTTCAGCTATAAAAGTTATATATATTTGTTTTTTGTTGTTTTTTTTAAATAAAAAAGTTAATTTTGAAATGTTCATAGAAAACCAAATTTCTTTGCAGGATAAACCATAGATGGATTTGTAATTAATATCAGAAATAATTTTAACTGCAGAAACTAAAATATAATCCAAATAATTCATAAGATGATTTAATACAATTCTCCTGGATGTCTGAGTTTAAGGCCTTACACAAATTAACTGCAAGCCGATATAAATATTTTTTAAAAAACTTACTTTCATTTTTTGTTTACTACGGTAAGAATCCTGAAAAATATTTAAGCAAAGAATAATGGGACAGTTCATGACTTTAATTAATGGAGGAGACTGGAAACTGACATCTCATCTAAAAGATATAGTAATTAAAAATGTTGAAAATTATTTAAAAAATAATTAAAATTATCAAAATGAAAGCTAATGTGTATGGATTCTTATGCACAAAGTATTTCAAACATTTTGACTTGATGAGATGATAGATGATAAACATTACAATAAAAAACAAAAGATAAAAAATGCAACAAACTAAATAAACTATTTGCAATCTATATTAAATTAAAATAAAATCTGCTTTCATAGTTTTAGAATATGAATAGTAAACAAATTGAAATTATAAGCAATCAGATTATAAATATTTATTTGATAGTTAAAACAATAATTGTTATAATTTAGTTAAGATCTTTAACATTAAAGTGAGTCATGGTAAGTGAGTATGTTTTATGTATCAAATCCCTTGATTCTTTTGAGACTAATCACTAAATATCTACCATTTGATGCATGATATCTAATTTCAGCTTATATTTATACATCTATCTACTAAATTGACAAATGCATAATTAAATTCTTGATTTTAAGATGGCATACATTTTCTTAAAATAGAACTTACAACTAAAAAGAGAGCCCTCCTTCAAAGATAAGAAAGAAAGCATGTGAGTGAAATTATCTAGAAAGCTTATCCACAATTTTTATTTATATCAACATTGTCTACAGAGTTATTTTAAAAAAGAAATTTCTATAATTGAAACCAAATTTTCAACCTATGATTTTAGTATTCCCACTACAAGGTTTGGTATTTAGTACCTAAACAAATATGTAATTTTATTTGAATATATTACCAACATTTATAACCTTTTCTCTAGTTTCAGAATATTAAGCTAAAATTAATAAAATCCTACTATAAACTTCTTATTAAACATTTAATTGCTTACAAAGCTGTTCTACTGATAATACATAAAAATGAATAATTTTTTAATAAAATGTATATTTAAATGTCAGATTTTTTGGAAAATTTTTTCAATTATGCCATCAAATAATACTTTTCTCGTGGACGATATCGGATACTGACTGAAATGATTACATTATAAAAAATATTATAATTGTTGAGAAATGAGCAGTAAATGTTACAGTCTAAATAAAATTATTTTTAGTTATTTTACTTATTTTTAATTTCCATTTGAAATTTATATCATAAAATAATACTTTTACCATGAGGGTAACAAATATTGGTTATATCATTTACATTATAAAAACTTATTGTAACTGTTGCAGATTAATAATGATTACAATCCTTAATTTTGACTAATAATAATGTTTGAGCCTTGAATTTTAGGCATAAAAATGGACTTGAGAGCCTAAAATGAATTGAGTAAACATTTTAAAAATTTGAGCGAAATGTACACAAGTGTTATAATATAAAGCTCGCACATAAACTCTTAACAAGCTTTGCATAATATCCCCAACCCCAGACCAGTTTCTGCTACTAGCTTCCTCAATGAGGTGCTAGGATATTCAAGTGTTAGATTAAAAATACCAGGTCAAGTCTAGCACTTCATCTAATGGATAACTATTAAGTAGAAAATCTAAAATTTTCAGAGATTCATATGTTTTCCAATCCAGCTATCTAACTTAAGTAGGTATATGGGACTGAACCAAGTTCAGATGTATCATATATTAAGAACTTTAGCAATACAAAATTGCCAAAGCCTTAATAGCAAAAAATAAAATTACAAGAAATCAAGTCATATGTTACATGTTCTAATTTAACAAGCTTGTATTACAAATGTTATATATAGAGCTTGTAAGCTCTTAACAAGCTTTGCAGAATACCCTCAACCCCAGACCAGTTTATGCTACTGGCTTCTCAGTAAGGTGCTAGGATATTCAAGCATTAGAAGCCAGTAGCAGAAAATGGTCTGGGATTAGAAATATTCTGCAACGCTTCTTAAGAGTTCATTTTCGAGCTCTATATATAACATTTGTAATACAAGCTTGTTAAATTAGATCATGTGACATATGACTTGATTTCTTTGTAATTTTATTTTTTTGCTATTAAGGCTTTGACAATTTTATATTGCTAAAGTTATTAATATATAGTGCATCTGAACTTAGCCTATTTAAGTTAAATAGCTTGATTGGAAGACATATGGATGTCTGAAAATTTCAGATTTTCTACTTAATAGTTATCCATTAGATAAAGTTCTGGGCTTGTCCTGGTATTTTTAATCTAATACTTGAATATCCTAGCACCTCACTGAGGAAACCAATAGCAGAAAACAGTCTGAGGTTGGGGATATTCTGCAAAGCTTGTTAAGAGCTTATCTGATTCAATGGTGTTATTCCAAAAAAAAAAAAAAAAGTTTTTTAGTTTTCACTAAACTTAATTTTTGTTAAATCTTATTTAATGTTTAAATTTTTATTATTATTTAAAAAGAATACGTGTATTAAAATACACACACATTTATCTGTAAAACAGATCTTTTAATGTTTATCGATTTATTTTGAAATAGTTTTCTTATACCGCTTGTTTTTAAATCAATTTGATTATTAAAAACAAGCTGGCTAGTTAATTACATTCCTGTTGCTTTTATTTTAATTATTGTAAATTCATTCTAAAAATGGAGATTTGATTTCTATGTAGTTGTTTTCGTTTCAATAATCCCTGGGTAGAATTCTTAGATTAGATTGAGCTGGAGATTAATATTTGCCCTGCCTTAGGCATAGAAATTGGACAACAAGGTTAGTTTTCATGGGAAATCAAGGAAGGTATAAATAATACCAAAAATTTCATGAGTTAGTCTATTCTATTCTAACCTAGAGAGATTAAGTCAGCACTTTGTCAAGGTGATTCATTTAGCTTCTCATTTCCAATATTCAGTCGGATTAACCTCTTCAATGTTTGTACCATTAGCAGTTCGAAAATTTAATCTTTAAAAACAAAATTTGCAGTTACTAAAACAATTTTGCTTTCTCCGTAATGTCAAAATATACTGCTATATGTTTGATAACCAACAATATGTCTGCTAGTTTAACTCAGAAGACGGATCCATGCCTGCCAGATTTCCTTCAATCCTGCAATGAACACCTAAAATAAACAAGACCCTGCTGCCTCTATCTTGCCGCTGTCAAAGAACTTGAAATGAACTAAAATAAAGGTGTGCACTCTATGTGAACATTGTTTTTACTGAAAGGTAACTATTTTCTTTTTTATTCTTCCCAGGGTAAATTTCTTTTCATTAAATCTCAGCTCAATTATGTATTCCTAAACAATATAGCCTCATATTTAATATTTGTTGTGTTTTCTAGTATTTTATAGTGTGTCTTGGAATCTTAGTTTTAAGATTCCAAGTTGCTTTCAATTTTTGTTTATTGGAGAGTGACAAATGAGTTTTATATTTTTATTCCTCACTTTTTATAAATGCTTTAGCAGTCATGTATATTTTAAATGCTTACCTGTAATTATTTTATTATTCAATAATTAATTTGTAAACACTGTGTTTGCACTTTTGCAAACCTCCCAAAATCTTTTGGCTGACGACTTTATTGTCTAATTTTCTGCAGGTGGGGATTTCATTTCTTATATCTCTAAAAGTGGAAATTAGAATTGTGTTTTTCTTTGTAATTTTATAAGTCGTCATCAGGAAGATAATATTTACCTTTTTTTAAGTTACAGGTGAGCGAGACTTTCATTCTGCTAAAGTATTTAAAACTTTTTAATATTTTCATACTCATATGCACTCTCTGATAGATTTATTTTTGTATGTACTATGTGTGCTTTAAAGTTATCAGAGCATGTACTCAGAATTTGTTTGTAAATTTATTTTCTTTAAATGCTGAGGCAGACATAACTGTTTTTCTAATTATTTGCTCATCTCCTATTGAGACCTTTAATTCTTATTTTTAGAGTAATTTTTGCCAATCATTTGGCTGCGATTCACCAGTTTTAATTGTTTTCCTTTCATTTTCAATCATATTTTTCGGTTGTTCTTGGGGTAAATCAACCACCTTTATTTTAAATATAATAATAGGTGCAGCTTCTACCGACACTTGACATTTGAAGTCCGAAATTTTTTGGGGGGTCTCGAAAAGCTCATTGCCGCTGGTTTCGTTGATTTGTTTCAAGAACGTATTGTTTAAATATCTGAAAGTGAAAACCAATGTTTGGGTGAATCCTCTGCTGAATAAAATTTACTTCCTCCCTTTATAATTCATTATTAGAAAATCAGTCGGTCTGTCATAGCTTTGCGTTTAGTCTTTCTGGTACATGCCTGAGTTAACCCTATTTATTGTGTCAATAAATTATACTTCATAATTTATTTTCTCTTAATAAAATTTTAGAATTTGTTTAAACTTAATTTGGCTGATGTTTGTCTTTGTGCTATTTGTCTCAATTGTCTAAACAATTTAAGATCTCTTGTTTCTCCCTGAGTCTAGTCGGCGCAAACCATCATCACCATCTATTCTGATCACAGTAAACAAATTTTCCAGATGTGTAGTGATCTGGTGGCGCCCTCTGTGTCAGAATGGATTGATATACGAAATTAAAATCTTTCATCCAGCACAATATATATATATAACATTTGTAATACATGCTAGTTAAATTAGATTATGTGACATATGACTTGATTTCTTTATAAAAATATACAAATAAAATCTACATTTAAAATGTGTACTATTTAGAAACTAATGATCAATGTTATATAAGAAAAAAATATCTCTTTTGTAAATAAAATCACAATTGTAAATATGTTTATATAAAATAAACTTAAAACTGATGCTTAATATGCAAATTTAACAGTAAGTTTAATTAATAATATTGGTTATAAAGATTAATTTTAGAGATATTTAAGAAAAAAATATAGCACATTTTTCAGCAGTGAATATTATGAAGAATAGTTCTCTAAAACTAGAGTTTGTTAATATTATTGACATTTTTTATGAGATATTAATGAATTTTCAGATAATTTTTGATTTCATTTAAAATTCCACATCACATAAAAATCTGTAATTATTTGTAATATATATTTTAAAATACACATTTACTCATTACTTTGACATCAAGGATTTCAAATAAATACATTAATTATTATTCCTAATCATTTATTAAATTAGAGATTTTAACTAGCCCAGATATAAACTTTAAACATCAATTAAAGCTTAAAATGTTTAATTTTTTAAAATTATACATAAATATATGGAATAACTCAACTTTATTTCTATTTGGCAATATTTGATAACTTTAAAAATGTATTACAACTTTTATTCCTCAACATATTTTTGATTCATATAAATAAAGTCATCCGAAAAAACACAAATGATTCCTAAGATGCACATTTCATGCTGAATCAGCACTTATGGTTCAAGTCTCCAAATTTATACATTTTTAGTATTATTTTTAATAGTTATCAATATCAAATTGTTATAATTTAATTTACAAATATCAAACATTCTGCACTCACAACCTTGGCAATAATCACTTCAGATAAATTTTTTAATCTTATATATATATATATATATATATATTAAATCATCTCACATAGTTAAGAACTTCAGCACACCCTCTTCTGTATTTCAAAATAATCAGCTTTATCTTTCATATATATATATATATATATATATATATATATATATATATATATATATATATATATATATATATATATATATATTGTATCCAGACTGTTACATAGCACATAATAATATAGTGTGTGAGCACAGATATATATATAAAAGTGAAAGGAAAAATAGAAATAAATACAGACATAAATTTTTGTAGATATTTCTCTATCTTCCTAGAAAAAAATAACCCTAGCAAAATGTTAAATAATTCTGAATTTAAAATAAAATTTCATTATGAAATAAATATTTTTAAAGGTCTAAATAAATATTAATATTGTATTCTGGTTTTGAATTTAAAAACAGGCATGATTTATTTTTGAAATCTTTTAAATAATGCTTCTATACAGTTTTCTATCTAAGTAAAAATATATAGATCACACTTTTAGTAAAATTTCAAAGTTGCTTTCAAAAGTAACTTTATATTAAAAGTGATTCAAAAGGATTAGAAAAAAGAAAATAGTTTTAAAATGTGCTTTTATCATCTCAGATGACTTATAAAAAGAGATGATAAAGTGATTAAAACAGTCTAGTTTTTAGTTTTTGCTAATAATTTTTTTGAGAAGCAGTTGGGTAGCAGAATTAGTGTTGGAGAGTTATACAGAGCTCCTATGAAGATGTAGCCGAAGTCAGGAACAGAAGAATGTAGCTGCTACTGATTCACTATGGGAGTGTAGATACACATAGAAGGAAGATACACTTCTCTGTCTCTATAGCCCTTTAAATGTGGAAAAGGCAGTTTTCTGACCTGACATCTATGTGGAATCAAGGGAATGTCAACCATACCAGAAGTCCAGTCCAAGCCAGCTGCTTTCCTGGAACAATTCTAGACAGAAAAAAAGCTCTTGACATATCAACAAATTACCTGCACTACACCTATCTTGATCAGGCCTATAAAACAGTCTTTCCAAGACAAGCTCACTAAGGAATCCCATCAGTTGATAAAGAAGTCATTACATGTATGCTGCTGTATATACATGCAAGGAATCACAGAAAAATGCATTATATATATATAACATAAATTATTTTAAATAATTCATTTTTAAACATGACATTCTAAAAGGTGAAATATATAATATAGAATGAATTTGTTTAAAGTCATTTGTTGAAAAAATAAAATGACATTTTG
This sequence comes from Epiperipatus broadwayi, assembly GCA_028023455.1. NCBI lineage: Eukaryota > Metazoa > Onychophora > Udeonychophora > Euonychophora > Peripatidae > Epiperipatus > Epiperipatus broadwayi. The sequence continues at coordinate 14,638,770 of JAQFVV010006202.1, read as the reverse complement.
AGACTTATATATAACTAAAACCAACCTGTGATTATGAGATATATACAGAATATTATTTTGAAATCTATTTTTTTAAAATAATGCAAGTAAAATTTTGACTCAATTCATTGACCAAAACAAATCATTTTAGAATAATTTAAAGATGATTTTAAAAGTATTAAAATTAATTAATAATAATCAGTTAAAACCTGATTTTATTTTCAATAAGGAAATACACTTTCAAAACAAAGAAAGTAAGCTGTAACAGAATTTAATAAACTGTTTTTTTATTATTGATACACATGTATATGTGTGAATTTTATGTATATTCAAAATAGAATTAGTTATAAAAATTAATGTCATTTATTATTTTGATAAATTCAGATATGATAAAAATGAGTTTCATTAATATAATTAATCAATTATTGTACTGCACATACATACACAATTATATATACATATTTAAATAGATCTAGAATAGATAATTAATTGTATTATTAAAAATGTAACTTGAAGAGTTTAATTATGTAATAGATTAGGACAATACAAATAGGTTCATTTTCTTTTTTAAAAAATATAATGCAGGTTGTGTGTGTACGTATACCAATGAATATCAAATAAACACAGGTAAAATTTAATCATTTTTATCATTATTGAAATTAATTGAAATATATTCATTGTACATTAAAGAATGCATGTCTGTGTGGATATATATGTGTTATAAGTGAACACATTATGAGGTATTAAAAACTACAATGTAATAAATTGAATTTTGTTTTTATATTAAACAATACATATAGATAAATTTAATCATTTACTGTATTTATATGATGATTGAAATATAAATCAATTGTACTGCATGTGTCTGTGAATATATCAAGAAGTGTAAAATAGAGACTTATATGTACTTTTTATTCATTTTTAGTTATTAGATGTTAATTCAAAAATGTTCATTTTATATTAACCACATGTCTGTGTGTTGTATGGTTTTAAATAAAGCTATTGGAACATATATGTAAATCAATATAATAACTTGAATTTGTAAATCACATATATGTATATCACAATATGATATTTATTATTATTATACTTTAAATCAGAAGTCATAATTGATATGTGCATATTCTTATTCTAGAAACCTTAATTTCATTTTTTAATGTTACTAATAATTTTGTAATCAATTGTTAAAATTATTTCAGTGATTTAATTCTATATGGTTTTTAGATTACATTATGTGTTACATCATCTCTTGATCACAATACAATAATAGAGCTTATGTTCTCTAAGCTAGATTTATGCATAGTGATCTGATATATTACAGGGGATGCATTTTTAGTGCATGAGAATTCAGTTGACAAGATCTTGTTTTGGTGTAAAGAGTATGCTCTACATTTTAGCTTAGTTAAGTCTTATCAGAATTTAAGTTTATAATGGTCAGTACATTAATGGTACTAAGTGGCCAGATAATTGATAATGATCAACATGTTTTAATATCCCAGAATTATTACTTTTAGGATTATGTATTCTTATGGTAGCACTTAGTTAGTGCATCCAAATTATGTTTAAATAATTGCCCAAGCTGGCAAAGGCTAAATAGTTGGTATGATCTACAGTAGACTCATTTCTAATCCAATCACAAAATTGACTGCTGATTTATATTTTTTATTTTTCAAATTCAGTCACAAGTTTGACTATTGATATATTTTGATGATGATTTGCCCATCAATGATATTGATGAATGGTTATTTTGAGTACTACTTACATATACTTATTGATAATGCTGATGGATTTATAGCTAATCATAGTTGCTCTAAGGAGTTAGCTGCTTGATCTCTCAGAAAGACCTCTTTAAGTTTCTCATGCTCTTTTTGTGATATTAAACATTCCTTTACTATCTATATTTGAATATTACTTAATATCCTACTTAATTAATTCAATATTTTATCTCATTATTTGAAATATTTGCCATCATATCAACTCCAATACACTGATACAACCATCCCATTATAATATATGGATTATACCATTATTATATTTTTTATTTCCAATGTTTTGATGAAATAATATTCATCTTTATTAAAAATAATATTTTAATGAAGAATTGTTATGTCTCAAGTAATAATAAGATGGCATGTGAATTAAAATATGATCATTCACATGCAATCTCATTATTACCTAACACATAACAGTTCTTCATTGAAATTTTAGCCTTGATAAGAATGAATAATATTTAAAATATAAAACATAGAATAACCCAAATAAGACTTTATTTTCATCATATAACTGCAAAAATCATCATCATCAAACATATCAATCTAATATAGGATGAAGGTCTCTCCAAGTTCAATCTATTTTCTCCATTCTTTAGCTTTTCTTCTCCACATCACCCCTGCACATTTTCTTATTTCATCCATCCATCTCACATGTGGTCTTTTTCTGGGTCTTTTAAATCTCTTGGAATCCAGTTTAAGATTTCAATTGTCCATCTATTATCATCTCTTCTAGCAATATGTTCAGCCCAACTCCATTTCAGTCTTTTAATTTTTTCAATGAAGTCAGTAACACCTGTTTGTTCTCTTACCCATATATTGCATTTTGATCTCTTCTTATTACTCCCAACATGCATCTCTCCATACTTCTTTGAGTGGTCTGAAATCTCTGTATTGCCCTTCATTAAGTGTCCAAGTCTCAGATCCATAAGAAAAATATTTAGTATAATATATAAAAAAGAAGGTTCTTTAAAGTTTAAAAATTTGCCTTTCAATAAATAATGAATAAAAATGATTGCTTTATAAAGCTTTTAATCTGGGTCTATTTCTTGTATTAATTATTGTATTATTATTAAAGAGATTTATTTTACAATTAATGAACATTCTTAGTATTATATTTAATTTTATAATTTAACTACAATTCTATGTTTTCTTGTTGTATTAATGCATTATTCTAACTAGAGTTTGTGCATTATTGAAAATTCAATCTTTTAGTTTTGTTATATTATATTTATGAAAAGTGAACCTCAAATACAGTACTAAATTTAAGTTTAAAACTTTATTATTTGCTAAGGCATGCTTTTGATATGGTATCCCTAATAGGTTATGGAATTTAAATATTTTTAAAGTTGGGTGAATAATCATGGAAATAAGTAAAGATACAAAATTAAAGTAAAAATTATAGTGACCAATACTCTCTTGTAAAAGTAGGTAATTAATCTGTGATGTATTTAAATTAGAATTAAGAAAGATCCTTGTTAAATATTTTTGCATGGGGTGTTAATTTACATGTAAAAAAAATATTGACAAAAAAAGGTAAAAGTAAAATACTAAAGTTTGGGATATATGGATTTGGAATAAAATAAAACATATAAATTACAAAAATAGTATTATTAATGTAGAAATGCTTAAAATAATAAATGAAAAAAAAAAGAGAGATATAGAAAAAAAAAGTTGAAAGATGATATTACAGAAGGAAGATTCATAGATATTTAAAGATTAATTAAGAAATAGAAAGGTTGGATAAAAATCTCTTATTTAGTTTGTGGGATGTGGCTTTTGTTATATTATTAATAATAAAGATACACAATACAATTTATTTTAAATATATAAATAAAAAGGTTAAATATATTTTTATAAGTATGTGTCTATTTTTTGTAAGTAATATCAAAATTCAGGTTAAGAATGTCGTATAATCCATAAGTCATTAAGTCATGAAACTGTAAAAAATATATTAAAGTTTGTGAAAACAAAAATACAATGCATCTTAATTATCTAATTAAATCCTTTTGTGTACAATCTTATAAGTTATAATAAAATATACTGATTTAAAGATTTCAATGTTTCCCTATAATTAGCTTTAATACCCATTATCAATAATAGTTTGGAATTATATTAACTTAAAAAGATAAATGCGGTAAATAATATATAAAATATTTTGTTAAATAATTTATTTAATTAATGAATAATTTATTTAATTAATGAATATATTACCTGTAAGTTATTGAAATAAAATTGTATATATATATATATTTTCAAACAATGCCACCAATATTTTCACAGGTAAAAAATGTCAAATATTTTTAAACTTTTTTTATGAGTAAAAATAGGTATGTGGACATATATTACTGCCTTTAAGAAAATATTTGTCATGTTATTAAAATGTCAAAAAGCACTCTTTCATGCCTTCATACAGCAATAATGATCGTAATCGTTTCCAACATCATTTGTTTCCAGATTTTTCTCCATGTAAAATGTATTTTGATTGTCATTATAACTTCCCTTCTAACACTATTGAACATTCATACATATAATTGTATATATATATATACATTGTTGAAATAATGTCCATTTTACAAAAGCTAAAAACTAATCAGCAATGTTACAAGAACTAGAAATTAATGACAGACAATGGTCTTCATGTACAAAATTCGTCTAAATATAGACTGATATTCAGTGTTGGTGATATAGTTATCTAAAACTGTAGTTTATATTAAGATAAAGGGGAAAGTATATATATATTGTGCCAGATGAAAGATTTTAATTTCGTATATCAATCTATTCTGATACAGAAGGCGCCACCAGACCACTATGTGTCTGGAAAATTTGTTTACTGTGATCAGAATAGATGATGATGATGGTTTGCGCCGACTAGACTCAGGGAGAAACAAGAGATCTTAAATTGTTTAGACAATTGAGACAAAAGCACAAAGACAAACGTCAGCCAAATTAAGTTTAAACAAATTCCAAAATTTTATTAAGAGAAAATAAATTATGAAGTATAATTTATTGACACAATAAAATAGGGTTAACTCAGGCGTGTACCAGAAATATTAAAGACAAAGCTATGACAGACCAACTGATCTTCTAATAAATGAATTATAAAGGGAGGAAGCAAATTTTATTCAGCTGAGGATTCACCCAAACATTGGTTTTCACTTTCAGATATTTAAACAATAGGTTTCTGAAAGAAATCAAAGAAACCAGCGCCGACAAGCTTTTCTAGGTCCAAAAACAATGTATCGGGTCCATGAATGTCATATGTCGATAGGAGCCACACCTATTATTACGTTTAAAATAATGGTGAATGATCCACCTCAAGAACAAACGAAAAATATGATTGAAAATGAAGGAAAACAATTAAAATTGGTGAATCCCAGCCAAACAATTGGCAAAAATTACTCTAAAATTAATAATTAAAGGTCTCAATAAGAAAAAAGTAAATCATTAGAAAACCAGTTACGTCTGCCCCAGTAATTAAAGAAAATGAATTACAAACAAATTCTGAGTACAGTCTCTGATAAATTTAAAGCATACATAAGAAATACAAAAATAAATCTATCGGAGAGGGCACAGGAGTATGAAAATATTAAAAGTTTTAAATACTTTAGAGAACGATAGTATCGCTCACCTGTAATTTAAAAAGGGATAAATTTTATCTTCCTACTGATGACTTATAAAATTACAAAGAAAAACACAATTCTAATTTCTGTCTTCAGAGATAGAAGAAATGAAATCTCCACCTGCGGAAAATTAGACAATAAAGTCGCCAGCCAAAAGATTTTTGGAGGTTTGCAATAGGGCAAACACACAGTTTAAAATTAATTATTGAATAATAACATCATTACAGGTAAGCATATAAAATGCACACCTGCCAAAGCATTTATAAAAAGTTTTACATAAAAATAGAAAACTCACTCGTCACTCTCCAATAAACAAAAATTAAAAGTAACTTGAAATCTTAAAACTAAGATTCCAAGACACACTACAAAATACTAAAAAACATGGCAAATATTAAATATGCGGCTAAATAGATTACTTAAGCTTATGAATATATATTTATGATTAGATTGAGCAGAGATTTAATGAGAATTAATTTACCCTGGGAAGAATAAAAAAGAAAATAGTTACCTTTTGGTAAAAACAATGTTCACATAGAGTGCGCATTATGATTTTAGTTCATTTCAAGTTCTTTGACAGCAGCAAGGTAGAGGTAAAGAGGTTCCGGCTTCTTCTAGATGTTTAAGGCATTACTGGAGCAAATTTGGAAGTTAGAAATCTGTCTTTTGTTAGGTTAGCAAGCCATTCGGGTGGTGATAACACATATATGTCATCTTGTTGCAAGCAAAAGGATTTAATAACAGCAAATTTCCTTTAAGAATTTAAATGTCCAAACTGATATAAACTTTCACTTGAGAAACAGCTTGTCTAGTTAAGAATAATTATTCTCTCCAAATTTTTGGGGCTATTTATACCTCACTCCATTTCCCGTGAAGCACTTTCTTTGTTGTTGAATTTCTACGCCTTGGGCAAGGCAAATATTAATCTCCCGCTCAATCTAATCTAAGAATTCTACCCAGGGATTATTGAAACAAAAACAATTACATAAAAAATCAAATCTCTGCTTTTAGAATTAATCTACAATAATTAAAATAAAAGCCACAGGAATGTAATTAGCTAGGTTGCTTGTTTTTAATTAATTGATTTAAAGTAAAAACAAGTGGTATATGAAAACTATTTTAAAATAAATCGATAAACCTTAAAATGATCCATTTCACATATAAACACATGTGTATTTTGATACATGCACTCTTTTCAAATAATAATGAAAATTTAAACCTTAAACGTTTAATGAAAATTAAAAGCTTAATACATTTTTTTTAATAACACCATTAAATCGGAAATCAATCCGATTCAATATATATATATATAATGATATATTGACAGATTTTATGAAGATTTCTACAAATTTAATAAAAAAAAAGATTTAAAGTGTAAATATCTTTTATTGTGAAAAACAAATATTAGACCTTCACACAAAATCGGATTTGTAATAAAGAGAAATGGAAGAACATATTTATAAAAATTGATGGAACACAATAACAACCTTAGTTATTCATTTATTAGATGATAAGAAATATAAATAATTCAGTTTCATGATCCAAAAGGTTTTATTTTGTTAAAAAAATAGCTTTTTATATAGATGTATAGGTTGCTTTTAATGGAGCAACAAAATTTTTAAATTGTTGTCGATAATTTTAATGTAAAGATGTAAAAACGTCTAAGATATAAAATAATATTGGGTAAATTTAAATATGAAGACAAAAATAAAAGAAGTAATCTTACGAAATCCCCCCCCCATTACAATTTTTTTTTTTAGAAAAATTCCCCCCCCACCCCCCAAAAAAACCAATAAATAAATATAGAATCACTTAAAATAAAACAATATTAGAGGTAGTTTTTATTTTAATTATCAAAAATTATGTAATTCAAAATTATAATTACTTAATAGACTCGATTAATAAAATGTAAGAAAAGTGTTAATACAGAAGTTAAGAGAGATATACAATCAGTTGGGACTCCTAATTTTCTGAAATACTATTATGAAAAAACTAGAAAAGATGCCTATTCAGTATCAAAAACTATCAAACTCAGGGAAAAAAATTATTTATTAGCAAATGTTTGGTAAGAGTTCACACACACACACACATATATATATATAATAATGAAACTTAAATATATTCCAAACAACGGTAAACAATTTATAATACAATATAAATAAAAACTCATAAAGCAATATTTTCGATTATATTCATAATCATTTTCAACTCAACTTTCAAAATGGAATCATCTATTACCATTTTGAAAGTTGAATTGAAAATGATTATGAATATAATCGAAAATATTTCTTTATGAGTTTTTATTGAGTTTTTATTTATATTGTATTATAAACTGTTTACCGTTGTTTGGAATATATTTAAGTTTCGTTATTGTATTATTGATATTAGCGGACATTTATTTTGTTTATATATATATATATGATACAAATAAAATGTCTGTTAATTAAAAATTATTGTAATAACAATAAAAATAATAAATATAATGGTAATTAACTATTGTATGTAGTCTTTCAATTCACAGAAATACTTTCTGTTAATTCCTTAACTCTCCTCAACTGCCATTTGCTTCTGTTATGTTTTTGAATTTAACAATAATTGAGGAGGGTTATGGAATTAACTGAAAGTACTTTTGTGAATTGAAAGGTATATAATAGTTAATTACCATTATACTTATCATATATATATATATATATTGTACCCTTACTTCTATATATATATACTAGTAATAAAACTAAGTGAAAAATCATATGACCTATATAGCTTGTAATTACTAATATGTAATAAAGAGCAAATATTTCTAAACAAACTTATTATTTATTTATTTATTTTTTATGATAAATGCTTAAAGAGAAAGCATTCAAATTTTTATCTGTGATTATCCCCATCCCCAGGCTGTTTTCGAGCTATGTCTCTCTTCACTGAGGAGCTAGGACATCAGATTAAAAATACCAATGCTAACCAAGCATTTATCTAATACTTAACAATGAAGAAAAAGATCTGAAACTTTTAGACATCTAATGTCTTCAAATACAGCTCTTCAAGTAAAATAGTTATATGCACCTGCTTGGTTAGAGTTGGTGTTTTGAATCTGATGTCCTAGCTTCTCAATGAAATGAGCCCTAGCTCAAAACTGGGCTGGGGATAGGGACAATCATAGATAAAGATTTGAATGCTTTCTCATATAGCATTTATCATAAAAAATAAATAAATAATAAAATAAGCTTATTTAGAAATATTTCCTCTTTTTACATATTGGTAATTAGAAGCTATACAGGTCATGTGATTTATCACTTGGTTTTATTACTATTATGGTTTTGGCTATTGAAGCTTTGGCTATATTAAATTACTAAGGCTTTTAATATAGAGTATCTGAATTTAGTTCAGGCTCATATAGCTATTACAGTTGCAAGTTGTATTTGAAGACATTAGATGTCTGAAAGTTTCAGATCTTCTTAATAATTAAGTATTAGATAAATGCTTGGTTAGAGTTGGTATTTTTGAATCTGATGTCCTAGCTCCTCACTGAAGAGAGCCATAGCTCAAAACTGGTCTGGGGATGGGGATAATCATAGATAAATATTTGAATACTTATATAGACACTAAAGATTGCAACTTGACCACAGAGATTGAAATTATTGATACAAAGAAATTTAAATAAATCTCTTTCAACAGGAGAATATAACCTATTCTGAATGAAGACTAATAAATAGTTAATTATGACATTACAAACTGCAATTAAAAATTGCAAATTGCACTCAAAGTCTTACTTAAATAATAATAATAATAATAATAATAATAATAATAATAATAATAATAATAATAATAATAATAATAATAATAATAATAATAATAATAATAATAATAATAATAATAATAATAATAATAATAATAATAATAATAATAATAATAATAATAATAATAATAATAATAATAATAATGGTATATGTGTTCAACTTTTATATAAATTCTATTAGTTGCTGGTATTCTCCATTAATCGTACTTCACATTTTATGTAATTTAAGTGGACTTATATGTAAAACAAGACATTCATTAGTATATGTGGATAATAAATACACATATATTTTAAGTAAACGATAAACGTTAAAAAAGATATAATTTTTTTTTAATTTGTGAAATAATTTTTATGTGAATGCTGAATTACTTTTTAAGATAGTATAGACGGAATACTAAACAACATTAAACTTTTTATTATTATTTTATGATTAAATCTATTTTTGAAAAAAAAAAAACGTCTAAAATTATATGAGTTATAATATAAGTTAGTGACTGTTTATTTTTGATATACTTATAAAAATTTTAGCAAATATATTTATCTTATATTTTTTTTAATTATATAATATCTTATAACATTTGTTATCGAGAAATATGAACTAGTAATAAAGCATCGATACCAATATGTCTCTTCTTTCGTTTATATCTTTATTTATAAAATCTAATGAATAAAATTACCCAAAATGGTGTTGAGTTTAAAATCATTTTGTGAGAATTATCATAATGTTTTTTTGAACTTCAAATAAGACAGAAAGTTTTGAATTTATTATAGCCAACATCGATATCACAATGTAGAGATTTTGAAAAATGAGTAAGAATAATCCAGGAAATGAACAGAATCAGAGCAAAATGAATGACTCGTATATTTGATTCCGAATTCTAAAAAAGTACAATCAGATGTTATACAGGATTTTTTTTCTATTGTTCAGAGATAACAAACCATTAAATATCTTAATGCAATTTAATTTATTTCACTATGTTAACAATTTCCTGGTAAAAGCTCTTGCAAAAATAAGATGTTATATTATAAACGAATACTTTTAACTAATATTGTCCAATGTTTTTAAAATCAGTTTTTATTAATGAAATTATCATAATAATTAGTGGTTATGTAAAATTTATTTTTTATGTATTGATGTCTTGGATTCAAATTCAACATATCCACTAGTAAGTTATCTACTTCTTTGCATAGTTACACTGTGGAATACAACTTGAAGGAGAAACTAACTTCAATAAATTAATTATTGTATAAAATATTTTAGTTAAAAATTGCAAACATTGATAATTACTAATAATAACAACTGTAAAATCCAAGAAAAATAAACAACAGCTTTTAATAGTCCAAATTATACTTAAAGTCTAATGCAGAATTATTCCAATGGCACTTTTTATTGAAAAATATTGAACTTAGTCCTGTTGAGGAAATATCTAGAAAAGATTTATTAAAATTATGATGTAGTAAAATTGTAATTTCTAAAGATTTCTTTTTTATGCTGACAATTTTTTTTATTCTCTCCCCATTTAAATTTAATATTTTAAGTTATGATTTTAATTAATAAAGATTTTCATCTAACTTAATAATATTATCCAGGTAATTTTGAATATAGTTAACTTATGTTTTTATCTATGTGGATTAAATGAAAATTATAAGAATTTAATTGGAGTTTAATCTACTTTATCTGTAAACATTTTTATTTTGTAAACATTCCTGAAATATTTAAATTAAAATACATTCAAATTATTTACAATAGAGCTTTGTAGGTATAATAAAGATGCTGAAACTATTATTGTATCATCAGCTAATGAAGATATATTAAGCCATTCCTTTTTGTCTTACCAATATATTATCTATTTCATTTAATTACATATTCTAGCTAACTTGTTTGCATACATACTATTTCTTACTTTATATGTTACATATATTTTTTTTCTCTTTTGTTTTACCAGAATTATTTTTTAATTTTTATTTAAAATAAAATAGATATTTCAATTCTTGTTTAACATTCCTAATTATGCTACATTTTTGTTCCCACAATCCTTTTCCCTATAGATTTTTTTAATCCAGAAATTTCTATATTTCTTTATTTTATCTTTATGTTTATTCAGTAATAAGTCCTTTTTATGTATAATTTTTTATATTACTTATATCAAGCATATCTTTATTTTGTATTTTTGTCAATTTTTCTAATATCTTCTTAATAGTGCCATAATAGAGTGTCATATTTTGAAACTCAACTTTTAGCTTTCATTTCTGAAGCTCAAATTTTATTTGAACTGTAGAGAAACAAAATATTTGATATATTTTTTTTAAATATTCTTTTACAACTCATAATAAATCTTGGTCTTTCTATTTTTATTTCAGATAAACTTGAGATTTTTTGATTACCTTTTAAATTTCTTTAATCTCATTTTTTTATTTAATTTTTCATTTTTTTCTCAATTTTATTATGAATTTTAGTATGAGGTACTTGGAGCTTTTTGTTACTTTTCAAATTCTCATAATATTGTAGCTTGAGATTTACCAAGTTTTCTTTATATTTTTCTTAGGATTCAATTATTTTTTATTCTCTGAATTTAAATATCTTTTAAATTCTTTCATGTGTCTTTTTAAGTTCATTTTGAGATTTTTACATTTCATTTTTATGATATATTTAGATTAAACACATGTGCTCTTGACTATAAGTTTAACTAAATGTAATATCTATAAGTGCTCCATTGTAAGAATCTCACTCAATGTCATACTTTTATTATTAATATTATTATTTATTGTAATATATCTACATCTATATACAAAAGAAAAAAGTTTTTTCAGCTACTATACAACATCATATTTTTTATAACACATAACTTGTAAATAGATTCTTTTTAGAACATATGCATCTACTACATTTTTTAGTTTTTTATTCTCCATAAATAAACAAACATACTAACAAGTCAAGTGTTGGTGGCTAAGTAGTCAGCACAGCAGCCTTACAAGCAGTTGTCCAGGCTTCGCAGGTTCATGTCCCAGCCAACTGCTTTGACATATGAAAAAAAACATGCTAACAAATGAATCAATGTTTTAAGGTAATTTATACTATTATATAATTTTATTTATATCAATAAAGTATATCTTATTAGAAATAATAATTTTATCTTATTTTATCAACTTAAACAACAAATTATTCGCCATTATGTTAACATTATAACTAATATTTAAACAAAAATCCTTAAATTAATTTAAAATTTTATAAAAATCGCAATTTATTTAGTATATTTTTTTAAATGTTTATATGCAATTTAATATAAAAATCCCTTTTTTTTAAACTTCACATTAAGTATTAATATTTAAATTATTGTAATATAAAAGAGAACATAGTCATAAATGGGAAAATGAAGTTCACTAGAGACTTTATCAATAAAACTATCGATGTATGCTAAATTTATTAAATAATTTTGTCTGTAAATGGGATAAGATTTAAATAATTTAAAATCCAATAGAGACTATAAACCACCTTAATTTTAATAAATCACATTAATTAAAAAAATCAAAATATATACAACAATACAAAGCTTTCTAACATGATTTATTTTGGAAGAAAATTATAAACTTCATTCCAAAATAATACACACCCTTTCATAACTAGACCACAAGTAACAATCTATTAATTATAACTCAAATTCTACTAACCAAATATTGATCAATATGGAAATAGATTACTTAAAGAAAATATTTAACACACTTTTTATTTGACAAATAATAATAATAATAATAATAATAATAATAATAATAATAATAATAATAATAATAATAATAATAATAATAATAATAATAATAATAATAATAATAATAATAATAATAATAATAATAATAATAATAATAATAATAATAATAATAATAATAATAATAATAATAATAATAATAATAATAATAATAATAATGAATTACTAAATATCACATCCACCATTCTTTTACACATACACAAGCTATTTAAACAAAGATTAAATTCTCCATACAGTAGCACCACTCAATGCAAGCCAGAGTAATCAATGGGTGCAAGAAGCTTTGTGCATAAAATCTCTGTCTAGTGCCTACTCATCCAATATCCCCAGAATAGTTTCTAGTTTGTGACTTTCATCAGTGAGAGGCCTTAGATCTGAGAGCATTGCACCTAGATTTTAGGATCTAATGCAACTCTCCAGCACCACCTTTTTTTATTAGCTAACTATAAAACTTTGAGTCCAAAATAAAAACACAATAATGTTTTCAATTCATACTCATTAGCTTGTATAGTCATACAGATCTGAACTCAGTTCAACATCCATAGCTTTTGGGTGTCTTTGGTTTTTTAGTAACCACAATCACATAATCCTATTAGGATAGATTGGTACTAAACCACTAAATATTACGTGATCACCATTCTTTACACTTACACAAGCTTTTTACACAGAGTTTAAACTCTCCATACAGTAGCACCACCCAGTGCAAAGCTTTATAGTTAGCTAATAAGGTAAATGGTAGCTGGTGGAGAGTTGCAAAGTCACAAACTAGAAACTAGACTGAGGATTTATGAAGAGTAGGCACTAGATAGGGAATTTATGCACAAACCTTCTTGCATCTATTGATTACTTTGGCTTGGAATGAGTAGTACTACTGTATGGAGAGTTTAGCTTCTGTGCAAACAGTTTGGGTCAGTGTAAATAATGGTGATCATGTAATGTTTAATAGTTTAATACTAATCCTGCTGAATAGGATTATGGTGACTATGATCATTAAAGAACCAAAGATACCAAAAATATGGATGCTGAACTGAGTTCAGATCTGTATGACTATATTAACTAATGATCTTGTATTGGATTCAAAGTTTTATAGTAAACTAACAAGGTAAACAGTTGCTGCTGAAGGGTTGCATTAGATCATAAGATCTAGGTGCAGTGCTCTCAGATCCAAGGCTTCTCACTGATGTAAACCACAAGCTAAAAACTAGTTTGGGGATATCGAATGAGTAGACACTAGAGGATTTTATGCACAAACCTTATTGCATCTATTGATTACTCTGGCTTGCATTGAGTGATTTTACTGTATGGAGTATTTAGTTCTGTGTAATAATAATAATAATGATGATGATGATATGATGACAATAAAAATTATTGAAAACTCAGTCAATTACTCTTCAAGAGGAAGGCACAAAAAATATAGCATTGAGAAATCAATAAAAATTTATAAATAAAAACAATTTAATGATTATTATATTTTGTTTAAATACATATAAAGTGTATTTTAGCTATTAAATTTAAATATAAGTCAGATTTTATATCAAAATAATACACATAAGTTTATTCTTTTATTATTTTTATTTTTAAGATTATTTGCTTTTTTACTTTTCTCTGATAGATCTAGTTAAAGCTTAGACAGAATTATTTGTGAAAACAACCAGGACATCTGCAAAAATTAGATGTCTGAATAAACTCTATTATTTCTTCAGGTTTTCATTTTTATCCCCAAAACTTTTAATATAAAATTGCTGGAAAGTATTAAAAAGATAAAATCATTCTATCGTATGTTTTGTTAATAAAAATAATTTGGGTGTTTAGTTTTCATTGAACTATGGGGAAAGTTCTGAATTTTTTTTCCAAAATACCTATATGTCACACAAAATCAATATTCTGTTTATTTTTGCTATATTATAAAAATTGATTTTTTTCTTACTCTTTTATCTGTTGTCTCTGTCTTATTTTTTCAATCATGCTATCATCATATTTATATTATATCTTAGACAAAAAAATACAGTATACTCTAACCACTTATAGCAAGTTCTTAAACATCTTTACAGAACAAAAATATGTATTTGTTAGTTATATATAAATCGTTATTTTAGGGTGATATTCTTTATTGATAAAATTAAATGTTTCTAAACCAACTTTTGTTATATGAAAGTATAGACATAAAATTCTCTATTCATACATGTTTACTGAAATATATATATATATATATAGAGAGAAAAAAAATGTGAAAATTATTTCTAAACTATGATCATCATCAATCATATTTTTGTAAGTTTAATCATAAAATGTGTTTTTATTACAATAATAGAGTTTTCGGACAAGTTTTTATTTGGTTGTGGAACTGCACTAACTAACTATTACAATAATTACCTTCAGGAAAAGTGCTTATCATATAGGCATACTTTTCTTATTAAAATCGTAATTTTTTTCTAAATCAGTTTCCTTTAGTATTTAGTGTGTATTAGCTTCATGCTTTCGTAAGGTTATTGTCATAAAAATTGAATGGTTTATTGCTTTAGAATTCATAAAAAGCTTGAGAGCACTATAAATGAACTTTTGAGCTTCCTCGTCTTCTATTATACCACACCATCAAACCAAGCAGAGCAAAGCTATGGTTAAAATATATTATGTTAAAGATATTAAGCACTTTAAAATTAATTATCAGCACATCTTCAAAAACAGATTTGGAAGTAGATCGTGTATATTTGATATACAGGTCATCAACTCATTTTTATAGTCCTGAATTTTTTAATCGTGATTTTAAATAAATTTTAAATACATATTTTTGTTATTTCATTTATTAAAGTTAACCACCTTTTTTTTTAAAAGTATCATAGCAACGGCCGGGACGCGAACCCGCAACCCGGCAACTGCCTGCAAGTGCAAGGCAGTCGCGCTGACCTCTCGACCACCAATGCAAGATAAACCACCTTTACATCTATAGAGTAAAATGTTTAGATATTTTTTTATTTATAAATAAAGTTTATGAGTCATAGTTGTTTTATTGAAACAGACGTATACTATTCAAAAATAAAAGGAACGGCAGTTTTTCTTTTTTGTATATTTTAACAATAGATTTAAAATTTTTCTTTATAATTCTTAAATGGACAACTATCAAGTTAATCATTGGTTATATTACTTTAAATGTATACATAAACATTATAAGAATCTTAGCCTTTTCTAATTACAAAAAAAATAAATAAAACAGGAAATTTAAAAAGACTTTTTACAAATAACTAGGATAAAGAAAATTACATATTTCAATAGAAAGAAAGCTTTTTATATATTTCTATAAAACTTTTTATATACTTCAATACTTTTAAGTTACGCATTTATATAAGTTTATTAAGAGTTTATTTACAAAAAATAGAAATATCGTATTTGCATAATTAAAAACTATTTATATATATAATTATTATAAAAAAAAAAGCTAGATTTTAAATAGAATTTTTATATTTTTATCTAAATATCTCAAATAAATTATCATAAATGTACATTGGGTATTGTGCCTGATAAATATAAATTATATATTTATATTCTCAAACTATAATTTTGATAACTATTATTTCTGTTGACAGTATGGAGAAATGTTTTATAGTCTTGGTTTATATTTTGAAATTAATTACTAACAATTATTTTCTCCCTTTTCGCTTTTCAAAATAAACATTTAATTGCTATTAAATTATATAGCATATTAATAAATACTGTTCTATATATATATTGATTTTTCGTTTGTATTTGAAATTCAAATTTGCAACCGTTTATTCTTGGAAGTGATTTCTTTCTGCCTTATAATCTAATGCTGAGGGCACTTTTAGTGAAATTCATCATAATCAAAGCTCTCTTAAATTAATTATTATTGTTGGTTTATTTATACTGTAATTATGCATGCATTTTTATTCAAATTAGCCCATTTAAATATTTCATTTGTTAGATATACGATATTTTCTCTTTTGTTTACGCTAAACACATATATATATATATACTAGATAGAAATAACTTGAATATAGACTATGTAATATGTTAATATTAATCACCAGTTTTTTAACTTTCAAGTTAGAAGGAATAATGTAGGACAAATGTATTTTATTGGATTTAGCACAAATGTTGATTATATATATATATATATATATATATATGTAATAGCAATAGGCACGTTACTTCCGATGTGTATATAAACACACGTTATTA
Organism: Epiperipatus broadwayi; assembly: GCA_028023455.1. Taxonomy (NCBI): domain Eukaryota; kingdom Metazoa; phylum Onychophora; class Udeonychophora; order Euonychophora; family Peripatidae; genus Epiperipatus; species Epiperipatus broadwayi. The sequence continues at coordinate 14,621,654 of JAQFVV010006202.1, read as the reverse complement.
TAAGCTTTACCCTGTGTTTGATGCAATAGAAGAGTATCAGACTTTGGAGTTTAAAATCTTTGGATTGATTCTAGGTGTGATATTTCTAGAATATGAACTTCTTATGAAGTTTCAAGCTATAAAATCATTTGAGTATTTATTTATTATAAACTTAGGATTATTTTCTTAACTAAAAAGAGATTCTTTGATTACTCTCTAAGACTACAAAAGAACCAAACAAAATAAATTTGTAATGTCTACTCCATAAGTTTTTGTTTACTTAAATTGTTGTACTATATGTTCTTTTATTTCAAAGTTTAAGATCAAGAAAATACTAAACACTTTCTCCTTAAATTCTGGATCATTCCTAAATGAGACATTGATTGGGTTTCTGAAAATCAGAATGTATATGAGTATCTATGTTTGAGTCAAACTTTGCTGTTTTAAATTTATACTTATTACATGCAAAAGCAAATCTTAGCTATTGTACCCTGGAAGCCATTATTGAAGGCAATTGGTATTCAACCTTGTCACAAGTATAGAGCTGCATGTTTAAAAGATCAATGTTAAACATGTTTTTTTTTTATTGTTAAGAAGTGTACTTTACATTAAGACATTCTTATTTTTAAAAGAGCCAACAATTTGTCTACATTTCAAGTTTTAAAAAGTAATTCATTTTTGGCACATATTTTCCACAAGTTTATTATTGCATTTTAAATAAAAAAAATACACATTAAATAGTTGATATTCAATTTTATTTACTAGTGCAGAGATCATATATAATTGAAACAAAAGGAATTTACATCCTAAGCTGATGTCTTGTTGAGTACTGAGAATACTCTCAAACCAAAGCACAACATAGACTTTTGAAAAGATAAGAGCATTCATCTTATCTTTTGTATCTTAATTTAATTATATAAGCCAATCTAAAGTGTCTTAGTTTGAGAGCATGAAGATATTTATTTACTTTACATCCATTAATTTTTTTCTATATTAACATCCATGAACTTTTTTCATTTAGTACATGTTAATATTACAAACTATTAGAAACTAGATTGGCTTATATAAATAAATTTAGTGCCAAAAGATAAGATGGCTGCTCTTATACTTTCAAAAGTCTTTATCTTGTGAGTTGGTTTGAGAGTATCTTCAGTACTCAACAACAATACATCATTGAGCCATTACAATAACATTACAACACATGTACTTAAGATGTAAATCTCTTCTGTTTAAATTAAACAGTTGATCACCTCCAATTTGTAAACATTAAAATTTGTTTTGGATATTACTTAAAAAGTCAAATCTTTAACAAATATTTTAATTTAAGATTCTAAAGTTGATTATACTTTGAAGTAAACCTGCTGTTCATTTAATTAAAAATAATGAGTAAAAATAAACATTCATGAACTTGCAAAATCATAAAAAAATATAAAATTTATATGAGAACATCAAAAAAGACAGATAATAAAAAAATGAGAAAATTAATTTTAATAACATCTGAAAAATATTATCAATGCTCTGTAAGTATTTGAACCCAAAAAAATACATTGAAGACTTAATATAGACTTTAGTTACTTTATTTACAAAATTTAAAAGATGGAAAGTTATTTGGATTAGCAATTAATGAGTGCATTTTCTAAAAAGTATAATCATTGATGAAGATGGCAGTTTATATTTAATACTAAAGTTTTAAATAGAATAAAAAAAAAAGACAAAGAGTATTAAAAATAATATGTTTTTCAATGATGATCTTTTTATTTGATCATCTACAACTCTAGTCCATTTTTAAATAGAAGGCAATTAATTTGAAAAAAACTGAAACAGGATAAATTTATAAAGAAAAAGTTGATTAGGAAGTAGACATGTATATTAGAATTAAACTACAAGTATTGGAAGCACAGTAGAGTAAATTTATTATAAGCAAAACATAAAAGAATGCTTTAATGGAGTTTGATATGTATTATAAAAAAACATCAAAATTAGATATTTAAGGTTACTGAAGATAATTGTTAATAATTCAGATGTATTTCCTCAATTTTTTTTATTGTGATAAAAAAATAGGGGACTTCTATGTAAATGCAGAGAATGCCTTTGAACAGATGACATATATGTACTGTTAACAAATATATTGCTTAAATATTAAATATTAATGTAAGCTAACTGTAATAATAACAAAATATTCAACAAAAGTTTGTACTTGCATTTCTCCCATTAGATTATTAGTATTAGGTTGTACAGAAGCTAAAGAAAATCTTATAGCTAGTTCTACTTGTAAACAATTTCTTTCTTTGGTTTTTATAATATTAAGAACAGAAAATTTACTTTCACATATTAAGAATAAATCACTCTTCCACAGGCTATGATTTAAAAAGCACTCCAAGTATTGAACAAAGAATCAAGAATAAAATGAATCCACCTATTCTTGGTAGCTCCAATGGTTATAAGCATATATTTGTCAACATTGTTGGCAATTCAGAATGAAATTAATTTATCAACCAAATGAAATACATCACTTAAAAGTTATAAGAATAGGTGGATTCATTCTATTTTTGATTCTTTGTTCAGCATTTGGAGTGCTTTTTAAGTCAGAGTCTGCAAAAGAGTGATTTACTCTCTTTGTTTACATATTAAATCTTGTTTAAATATTGTAATCAAGGTGTTAAAAGTGAGATGCTGTCTCCAGCCTTTTATAATTAATTATGAGTTTAATTACTCATAAGTGCCATATTCCATCTTGTTGATAAATTAATTTCATTCTGAATTACCAACAATGTTGACAAAGTTATGCTTATAAACACTAGAGCTACCAAGAATAGGTGGATTCATTCTAATTTTATTCTTTAATCAACATTTGGAGTGCTTCTTAAGTCACAGCCTGGGGAAAAGTGATTTACTCTCTTTGTTTACATATACATTGAGCTATGTTTAATTTAAAATTTCACACATTAAGTGAAAAGGAAACCAAATATTAAGCACTTTTTTTATTATTATTAAATTCTAAATATTCTTCATAAGTAATGTCATATTAATAGTTTTTTTTCATTGATCTAAAAATAGTATGTTATAATTTACACTGGGTAAAAATGTGTTCATATCCTGTATATTTCTTAATAAAACATCAGAGCTGGCTAAAACATAATACACCTGGGTCTCGTTTTACACGATAGATAGGTTCCTCAGAAAACACGCGCAAATGAAATCGTGCAAAAATAGACGTAACTTACATTGGAAAAGGGGGGGGGTGCAGTCTGTGATTTTTCAAAATTTGCGTAAAAGCAAAGCACCAACGTAAAATTACTTTAAAATTTGTCAAAAAAAAAAAAAAATAAGGAAATAAAATATGACTAATAAAAAATTTCAAATTTGAAAAAAATTGATACAAGACAAACTTTTTTTAACTATAATATTTAATTTTATTCAAAATAATATATTTTTATGCATAATTTACAGTACAGTAATTTACATTTTTTTATACACATTTTAATTATTATGATTTTCCGGTGACAACTAATTAGTAATTAATCTTTGAGACGATGATTTTATTAATTGTTTAAGAAGCTCGCGATATCCAGACATACAAACATTTAGCTCTCATTGGAATATAAGAGCACATTAATGATTAGTGTCATTAATAAGAAAATAATAATTGATTACGTTCTTTTTTAAAAAGCAAAAACAGAAATGTGATTTAAAATGCAAAATTAACACGCACAATGTTTGAACAAATTTACATTATATTCTTGTAAAATTTAATATGTGTATACATAAAATGTGGAAATCATGATTTTAATTTCAGTATTGCAGAAAATCTTATTATTATAAAGCACTACATTCAAATATCAGCCTTTCATGATAATTGTGCATACACTTTGCGAGTGTTAATAAGCGTGAAAGGCTGATATTTGAATGTAATACAATTGTTTACATACACTATATAAAATAAATGCTTATTATAAAGCACTGAAAATATTGAAATTATTAAGATGAAAGTCGAATTCCAATAATGTGCTATTTCTTTCAATATAACGTAAGTGCGTGAAATTTATTATTTAAAGTAATAACGCATTATCGGAAATCGACTTCCGGTGAAACACGAATCGCGTAACTTCAAAATCGTTTTAAATAAGTCTGCGTAAAAAGAGACCCAGGTGTATTTAAAAATAAGTTTGAACATCTTCAATGTAAATTAATATACAAAAACGTTTCTCATGTGTTTTATGTATTCTGTGTTGAAAATGCATTCTGAAAGAAAAAGCATACAAAACAGGACTTTATGTTTTCCTTTTTAATAAATTTAACTTTTCTTAAAGTCGTTTTAAGTCAAAAATAGTATTTGACTGTTCTTGAAAAATAACAATTTTCTTAATTTTTATTTCAAAATTACTTGCAATCTTTTTTTCTTTTTTTGTAATATTTTGCTTCTGTTCATAGAAAAAGACTGTGATATAAAATACTGCAGAAAGCAAGGTAACATGATTGAATAGAATACCATCTGAAAATAAAAATAGAGATGTAAACTATAGTCTCAGTACTTGATAAGCACCTAAGGTTTTAAATTTTTTACAGCTTTGACCATACTAGGCAAAAATTAAATTCTTTAAAACTTGAAAAATGTCAAAGTCAATGCATGTAATGAAATTAATAATATAATTTTATTCATTATATGATCACCATTCTTTATGCTTACACAAGCTGTTTACACAGAAACAGAACTCTCTATAGAGTAACACCATTTAGGTTTGTGCATAAAATCCCTATCTAGTGCCTACTCATCCAATATCCCCAGACTAGTTTGTAGCTTGTGGCTTTTGTCAGTGAGAAGCCTTGGATCTGAGAGCACTACATCTAGATCTTAGGATAATTGGTTTGAAGAGAAAACTAATCATATAGCTCACTTTTGATATCAATTGCTTTTCTACATCTCAAAATATGGTCCCAATTCTTTTTTTTTCATATGTCATAGCATCGGCCGGGAAACGAACCCACAACCGCCTGCAAACAACTACTTACTTGCAAGGCAGCTGTGATGACCTCTTTGTATAAATATATTGTTAAAAAGAATATGAATTTTAATTTTAATTAAGACTTTATCCACAACATTTTATAAGCTGAGTTAAAGATGCATGGCAAAATTCGATTCCACCTATAATAAATAATTTTTTTTCTTGAGCAATTTTTAAAAATATATAATAAAACACTTTCATATTAGCTTTATTGAAAGATATTCTTTATATTTTAAAAAGTCATTAAACCTACTAACAAAATCTTTGTGTTGGGATTAAAATTATCAGAGAAACTTCATCTATTTCTAAGATAGATGAACAATTGAATTATCCCAATATATATATATATATATATATATATATATATAGATGAACAATTGAATTATCCCAATATATATATATATATATATATATATATAAAATAAATAAAATATCCGTTAATTAAAAACAATATTGTAATTATAATTGAAATAATATTTTTAACGGTTTACAAACAATTACAAACAATCTTTAAATCCGCAGAAGTACTTTCGGTTACTTTCTAACCTTCCTCAACTGCCATTAAATTCAAAAACTAAAAGCAAAAAAAAAAACGCTTTTAGTTTTTGAATTTAATGGCAGTTAACGCAGGTTAGAAAGTAACCGAAAGTACTTCTGCGGATTTAAAGATTGTTTGTAATTGTTTGTAAACCGTTAAATATATATATATATATATTATATATGTTTTATAGATTGTATTTATAATTTAAAGCATTTTAAAGTTTAGGCCCATTTGCAAGTAGTTTTTCATTTCAGCAGCATTCAATCTGACTTTACATGGCTCCTAGTAATTAACAGCTTTTCATTTTAAAAAATAAAACATTTGTTTATTTTACATGGATAAGTTGAAAAATAGTTGTATAAAAGAAACATTCCATTATTAACACATTCCATAATAATTAATACAGATCAGAAAAACAATTTGAGCAACCATTGACTATAACTGATAAATAGCCATGGTGGGAATATATAACAGGTTTTGTGATAATGTGAATGATTGTGAAAAGAGGAAAAATGAACAACTTGAAACAAGTAAAGAAGTAATTATTCATAAATTTAAAAAGATGTTGTATATAATAAATGATCATAGAAGCATAGAAAGTACTGGAATATAAATAAAGCAGTTAATACAAAAGCAATAATATAGTTTTGGTTCACATATTGAAAACTATTAATATTATTGACTTTTATATATAAATATAATCACTTGAAATAAAGAAAACAATTTAAAGGCTTTCATTTAAAACACTTTTTTTTTAATGAATAAATTTAATAACTTTGAAGGATTCTCTTTGAAAAATAATTTTTCATGAACAAACGTCAAAATATTAATTGGAAAGAGCGGCAACTATCAAAAAGCATACTACTAATAACTCTAGATCTAATTCAATTTAAACTCCAGAAAATTATTAAAGAAATTACGTTTTTTTTTAAATGGAATATTGTCAATGTAGCATACATATCATTAAACACAATCAACACTTAGACAATCCCAATAATCAATAACAATCTCAAACTGTTGTCAACACAACCTCCTTTTAACAATAAAGGTGGAATCGTACCTTTATTTATGGTCTATATTTATATAGACGCTAAAGAACACAACTTGACCACAAAGATTGAAATTATTGTTACAAAAAGGTTTAAATAAACCTCCTTAAACAAATAAATATAACCGGTTCTAAGTGCAAAGTAGTAAATAGTCAATTATAACATAAACTGCAATTATAATTTTCAAATTGCACCTAAAATATTACTTAAATAATAAGTGTAATAATGCTCAAAGCTAAATGAGTTTATAAGTAATTGTAAAAACCAGTCAATACTTAATCCCAATATCAATAATAAGCAACAATCTCAAACTGTTGTCAGGGCAACCTCCTTTTAACAATAAAAGTGAAATTCCATCTTTATTTATGGTCCAATATATTTATATAGACACTAAATAATGGAAATTACCACAGAGATTGAAATTATTGATACAAAGAAGTTTAAATAATCAGTAAATTAATCATTTATAGTTAATTTTTTCTCTAATATACTGCTTTTGTAAGACTAAAATTAACTATTTATCATATTAAAAATAATAATGAATTTCAATATAGAAAAAATATACAATTGTTATAATTAAAATAATTGAAAACATTGCTAATAGCTACCAAGATGTATTTCTACCCATCAAGTCTTTATTTGGGGATGATCTCACATAACTTTCCAAATTTTATTTTACACCATTTGTAAGATGTATATTACACAAATTTGGTGCTCAATGTTATTGATATTTAATAAATTATATTTATTTGATTCTTCACTTGTAGATACTTTATGCTAATACAATTTGATGTCCTAATATGTGACTTGAATGGAAGTTATTTGAGATTACCTGATATTTAATTCTTTTACAATTGGCATCCTACCTAACTGGGATCATAAAAATCAATTATTTATTTTATATAGTTTTAATTCTGTTACAAATAAAACATCAGTTAGTTTATTGATTTATTTACTATATATGGTATTGTTCTGTTACATTTGGTGCTTAATATTATGGGCCATTTTGTTCATTAATTATTTATTTTGTATATTTTATTTTGTTAGAATATACCTATAATTTTTTACATAAAAATATAAAAACTTAAAATGAAAAATATACTTTAATATAATAAATAAAAAATAAAACATTGAAATTTTAAAAAAAATCAAGTAATTCAATGTATCAAAAAGTTAAATATTAATAATTAGTATATGTAATAATTTTAATTGCACCTAAATGATTTTTTATTGCTGATCATAATATGGAATAATTAGGAATATAAATTCATGATACAAGATACATCTAAATATATTACTAGGACAAATTGCAAGCAGATTTTAAAATAAACTTGCAAATACATTTACTTTTTCATATAAATAGAATGTCAATCTTTTTTGTCAAATAAAAGAAGATATACAAAAGAATAAATGTATTTAAAAATTAATAGCTTTACGTTAATGATTTAATTATATTTGATTGCTTTTTGTGATATGTAATATAAAACTATGAAAAAAAAATGTGGCAAAGCTTATAGTATTGTGGTAAAAAATTTAATTAGTTGTCAAGCACTGATAGCCAAGAGGTCAGCACAGCAGCCTTGCAAGCAAGCAGTTGCTTGCAGAGAGTTGTCATGGGCTCGTTTCCTGGCCGATGCTTTGAAATATGGAAAAAAAAATTAATTAGTTATTAAAAAAATGTTTATAAAGATTATATTGTTTATAAAATATACAAAACAAAATTATAAAACTGTAAATTACACACACACAAACTTAAATTAAACAGATTAAACACATAAAAATATTTAACATTTAGATAAGAGAAGAGTGAAAACAAAGTATATATTTTAGATATATTAAACAACCTCCATAATTCCCCATTGTTTTTAAATTCATATAAATGAAGATACAATAAAAGACATGACTCCCAAGATGCATTTCATGCTGAACCAGCCCTCATCAGTTGGCCTAAGTCACTATCTCTCATTTATATCTCTATTATATGAAGAGTATTTATCTAAAGTAAATTGTTACATTTTTATTTACCACAGTCAAACTTACACATGAGAAAGAGAAAGGGGAATAACTCCAAGTGTGTGTATGTTTAAAATTTAAAAAAATCAGATATATTAACCTTTAATTGAGGTTTAAAGTTTATATCTGTGCTAGAGATAATCTCTAGTTTAGAAAATGATTAGTAATAATCATCATTCTATTTATCTCAGGTGGATAGTGTCAAAGTTGTGAGTGGAATGAGTTTGACAATTGTAAATAAAAATGTAACAATTTATATATTTTAGATTTGTTTTATAGTAAAATTTTGTGAATTCAGATTTTTTTTTCACTTTAGATATTTAACTATTTAAAATTTCCTTTTTGTATTTCGTTTTTCTTCCCTGGTATGTTAAATTTTAATATTACTCATATTTTGTGTATTTTATTAGGACCATTACTGGAATTTGAGTATAGCAGTCTAATAACTTTTTAATCATCTTAATCTTTTCATAATCTAGTTAGATCTTACAATTATGAATGAATATTAAATTATACTGCAAATATGCAAAATTATAACTACATGCTGTCTTTATTTTGTGTTAATGCTTCTATTGATGATTCAACACTTAACACTTACTGCAAGATTCTGCCTATATTCTATGACTCTTTACTATGTGTTACATTTAATATCTATAAGATCATTTTAGATTTATCTGTGCAATTTTGTATACATGTTTGTGAAAGTATGTGAGCACACATGCTTAAAATCAGATTAGTTCATGCAGCTGAATTAGCAAAGCAAAGTCTACTATAAAAATCATTTAAAGTATTTTTGATGGCTGATTGAGATTAAAAAGTAAATAATGTCTCAGCACTCATAGATGTAAAACATCTTTGTAAGTTGCATCATATAACAATCACATTTTCGTTTTAAGGTTAATGCATCAGCATTCATTTAAAAAAATCATATTATGTTGGACGATTTATTTTTTAGTTAAAAAGATTTGGATAAAAGCATTAGATCTTTAATTATTTAAAAAATTATAATTTTAAATAGTAAATTTTTAGATATTTAAAACATTTTTAAAAATGCACTTTGATTTAAAATGCAAAGTTTATGGAGATATAAAGAGAATATAACAACATTATGTGCTTTTTAGTTTGTCTTTGTTTTTATATAAATTATTTTTATCCATAATCATATATATATATATATGTCTTTTCTTCCAAAGTTAGATCTAAAGAGGTCCCTACTATCGCATTTTTACCGCATATTCTTGAGGTTACAGCCTTAGTAAATATTACTATAAAAATGATAGATACAAAATACTTTGGCTATACTTTAATATCTATTTTTAGTAATAAATTTTATAAAATTAATTGCAGATTCATTTTATTATATATAATACTACAAAAAATTCTATAAGCCATTCTAGACAAGTTTTTTTCAATTCAATTTAATATATTTCCTTTATTTTTATTACAGCATATTACTCCTCACTTTATAATCTTTATTATATTCTTTTATTTTTTCTCCTTCTCTTTCTTTTATATACTTTACACTTGTCCTTAAAATATTCTTCATTATATATTCACCTCTAAAAATAATTTAAATCCAAGTTATTTGAATTTCTTCAACAAATCTTTTCTATATATATATATTTTGATTAGTTTTTATAATACTTCAATTTTTAAACATATTTATGACACTTTTTTTTTCAAACTGATATCTTAAAAGTCGCACACATATTCAAATGTATAAATATATATATATCTATTTTTTAAGTTGGTGAATAATAAAATTTAATTATTTATTCCGCAAGGACTAACCCGAATTTTATTTTAACATTAGCATACATGAATTCATGATATTAAAGCAAAAAAAAATCCACAGGAAGATATAGTAACATATATACAATCTCATATAACTGAGTTACATTTTTTTTTAGATAGAACACATTAAGAATTCATAAATAACGCTAATCAATTCTGTTTATTCTCTAATATTTTCACCTCGAAAGTTGCCGCAATGTGCCGACAAGTGAGTGACCTTATTTTACGGTCAATGGCCGGCTGAGTCCATTGACATTATAAGAAAGTATGACATAATTAAAACTATTCACAAAATCCATATTTTAATTAACTGTAACAAAATGCAAATTAAAATTATATAAACTATTTATTTATAAACACCTATGCAATAATAAAAATACATGTGCTCATACATGTAAAAAAATACACACACATATATATTAATTGTAAATTTTAATTTGTTATAAACTGCAACTATTACTATCATGAGATTGTATCCAAGCTAAATATTGATACAAATAATTTAATGTTTTTTTTTTTTAAATCTATGAGATTGAAGAAAAACATGACCCCCTCCCCCCAAAAAAAAAACAAACCCTAACAATTCCTGACTATGGTATCCTGGGATTTTTTGTCGGCAAAATAATTGTGATTGTGTATGAATAACTTAGTTTTATTATTTATACTATGAAAGCAAAAATTAATTACGATCCCCATTCAACAGAGAGGTTATAAAATCATCAGTCAAGACGTTGTTAGTAAGTGCAAACAGAAAGCAATAAGAAATTATAGATTTTGAATTCAATTTACGTTATTAGATGATGAGATTATATATGATCTTTTATAAATATTGATCACCTTCAAGTAATAAAATATTACATAAAATAAAACAAAAAAAATTATCAGTGTTTTCATAATGAGAAATTAAACAAATATTCGGGGAAAATAATTTATATTTATGAATTCAACACATTTCTATTCTGAGAAAGGTGGATTATTATATAAATGTACAAAATGTCTTTAATGATCTAAATGACACTTTAAAATTATTTTAGGAAATTTCATATTGGAATTAAGAAATATTTAAAATATAAAATTTCAGAAATAATAATAATAAAAAAAGAACAGATGCCCAATTTCAAAACAAAAATAAATAAATAAAAAATAGGGATATTTTTTTGTTTGCGGAGATACATATATACAATGGATTGGAATGACGAAACAGTAATTTATTTATTTTAGCTAACCAAATATATATTCTCAAGACCATACGACAATAGACTCAACACAGTAAATGAGCAGTGAAAGTGAGATGTAATAAATATTATTACAAAAATAGATATTACTAATTTTTATAAGTATTTCAATAATTTAAATTATAACAAATTATTTTAAAATGTTGAAATATTTTTAACTGATATGCAAAATCAATAAAAAGGTATAGACGTTTTATGTAAAAAAAAAAATGTAAATAGATAACAAGAATTTGTATATATTCTACTGATGTAAGACAATATATGGAAAAATGAAGTTTTATGAAAATAATTAAAAATAATTAAAAATTTCAATGTATGAAATTCTACAAAAATATATTTTAAAAAAGATTAATCATGATGTAAAGAAATACAACTGCAAAATGACAATATAACTATAGAAGAGAATAAAAGTCATAAAATATATAATGTTTTAATTATATACCTCAACAAAATAAAGATTATACAAATTTAGTAAGTAGTGATATTATAAAATGTATAGACATTTTTTAAAGAATTCAATATTATTGAGAAGTAGAAAATTAACTAGTCCTTTTAACCAGATTACTTTTTCCAATATTTTATTTTCTTTCCTCTATAATTCAAGTACTGATGTCCTTTTCATAAAATTTATACATTAATTTATTTATTTTTACATCTTTTTTTTTATTCTCCACAATATAATCAAGCATACTCGTCAAATTTCCTCTTCAGCTTATTATATTTTCTTTATATATAACCTTTTCATTTAATTATTCAACATTTTTTAGTGCAAACCCTTTGTATATAGGTGTAAATTATTGATGATCAAAAACATATCTTATGCTATTTTAAAAATTCTTCCATATTATCTTTACAAATTATGAATATGTGGTTTGATCATTATCACTTTTCTAATCATCAGCTGAATACCAAGTTAAAATTTTTTATGTTATATAAAATATTAAATTTTTTGCCCTTCCATCTACACTCATTCATCTATTCTTACATACACACTATTTCTGATATAGAGTAATATAAACATATATGCAAAATTAAATTTGAATATACAAATGTTGAATATATATTTTAATAGCTGTTTATCATAAAAATTATCATTTATTACATTTTATAATAATATTGGTGTATATATATATTTTAAATACGCTTTAAAATTTCCATTCTATTATCCAGTTTTAAACATACGAATAAAAACATCCAAAAAAAAAAGACCTTATGACATATATTATGATAACCTTAAAAGTTACAATATCTAACACATCTTTATATTTATTCAAATATGTATCAGTATGTAAAATTTTGTGCACTCGTACCATCCATTTTAAGTGAATACTTTAATAATTATTATTTATTAGATCAGAGATTATCATATCATTTCTATTCCAGAGATAAACTTTAAATTCATGTAAATCAGATCACAGTAATTTGATATAGATAAATACAGAACAAATAATAAAAATATATGCAAGAGATTGTGACTTGAGTCTATTTAAGAGTATTGGTTTAGTATGAAATGCATTTTAATAATCATTTGTCTTTCTCAGATGGTTTTATTCATATGACTCAAAAATGGAAGGGTGAAATGGAAGTTTTAAATTATATCTAAAAATGATAATACAGTTGGAAAAAACTGATGAATCTGTGATATTAATATTATGTGTTTAAGTTTAACTAAAACATATGTATCAATTTTTAAGAAGGCTTAAAGATAACTAATAGATGATTAATAATGATCATTAATATATTTATCAAAAATGAACAATGTCAAAGTTATGAGTGTAGATAATTTGATATTTGTTGATAAATTGTAGTAATATATATATAAGAAATATTTTGCGGGTTCATCCATGTTAAAAAATTTATATATTGATATACCGACATTTCAACTTGATCACACAAGTCATCCACTGGGTGATAAAAGATAGAAAGACAGTTGTAGAGGTGCTACAAAAAAACATTAAAGTTCCATCAATAGCAAAAATGTTAAATTAAGAAACTTAATCTTTCCAAATAGGAGGAAGTTTGCATGTATCATCTCATTTTTTTTCAAATCAGTGATTGTAGCGCCTCTACAATCATCTTTTTACCTTTTATCATACAGTGGATGACTTGTGAGATCAAGTCAAAATGTCAGTATATCAATATTTAAATTTTTTAACATGGATGAACCCGCAAAATACGTCTTTTATATATGCAACCCATGAAAATCTTTGTATCAATATATATATATATATATAGTATAAATGATCAAAAAATAAATAATTATTTCCAAGTGCCAAATTGTAACTAAACAATATTAAGCTATCAAGGATGGTACCTAACCTAAATCATTATTTAACTAGTAATAAGTCATTCCTCTTAATAAAATCCAAAATATGTTACATCTATTTTAAATACCTAACAACAATGTGTCAGGACACCAAATTATAATTGATGAAAAAATGAATAATTTAATACTTAAGTAATCTGATGGTGGCTAGTAAAAATCATAGCTTAAATAATAATAGGGGAATCACTTTGTTAATGTAACTAATATTTATGTTTGCTTTAAATATTTAAAAACACTATAAATATGTATTAATAACATCTCAGGGTTATAATAATAAATATATGTAATTGTATAATGTGAGAAGTGCATACATACCTAATAATACTGATATGGTTAGCAGATTCTCTTTAACTTTTCAAATATAATGACATCAAATTTAATGTTATCTCAAGGTTTAAAATATTTAAATATAATAAAAAAGTTTCTTAAAATTTTGTTATTTAATTATAAATCTTATAATATATACAGATGTATAACAAAGGGTATTTTGTTGTCTGCAACCATATTTTACATTAACTAAGCATTTATATGTGCTAGTATTAATAACTAATATCAAGATTCTTACTTTTATAAAGTCGGTGTACCTTTAAATAAACATAAAATGATAATATCATATGACCATAAATTACCAATTAGATGATGAGTGAAAAAGATAAAATATAAAAAAAATTAAAATAATTTAATAAATATATAATAAGTTTTGTTGACAAAATTAACATAATAGCAAATAAAAAAGTCAGTTCTTACCAAAGTACATCATTAAAGATTTTTCTCTTATTCCTAATCCTGCTAATAAAATATGCAATTGTATCTTCACTGTTGTGCGATAAGTCATTCAGTGGAGAAAGTTGTTTATCCAAGCATTAAATAAACGTTGAAAGCTAAATAATCACTAATTATTTAATATAAAATACTTTAGAAAATCTTTATCTTGTTATTATAATTTCATTTTTCCAAATAAGTATTTAAGTATTATGAAAACTTCACAAATACCTGCAGCATTATATAATAACTTGCTTGCTTATTATAGATTTGCTTTTGAATCACCAGGAAATTCTCTATTGCATGATTTTATAATACTACATTCGATAATTGTGGCCACAGAAACTAAGGTCTATTCAACATAAGTATATGGAGCATTAACAAAATATGTGTATCCAGGCTAAATATAAATAAAATTATGACACAAGTTGTTAAGAGCTTCTCTCTATTAAACAACAATATAGCATTATATGAAAACTTATCACCACATAAATGATAATTACATTTTGAATTACAAGTGTCAAATTAACTCAGTCCTCTTCTTTGACACCATCCACTTTAGACAAATATAGTAATGATTATTACTAATCATTTACTAAACTAGAAATTGTCTCTAGTACAGACAGAAACTTTAAATTTCAATTAAAGATTAATATATCTGATTTTTTAAAATTAAACACACACTCATGGAGTTATTAACATTTCTTTTTCCCATGTGTAATATCTTTATAAATATATCAAATAACTTCAATACCTCCAAATATTCAAATATTCTTTTAAATTTGTATAAATAAAAATACAATAAAAGACAAATGATTCCAAAGAGGCATTTCATGCAGAACCAGCACTTATCAATTGATCCAGGCTATAGATAAATACGGTAATGGTTATTATTAGAGTTGGTAATGTGGACCAACTGATGAGTGCTTGTTCAGCACAAAATGCATCTTTGAGGTCATTTGCCTTTTATTACATCTTTATTTATATGAATTTAAAAGAATAAGTGGTAGTATTGAGATTATTTAATATATTTATAAAGATATTATAACATGGAAAAGAGAAATCTAAAAAACCCCATGTGTGTGTGCTTAATTTTAAAAAATCATATATATTAATCTTTAATTGAGTTTTAAAGCTTATATCTATGCTAGGGACAATCTCTAGTTTAATAAATGATTAGTAGTAATCATTACTGTATTTATCTAAAGTCGATGATGTCAAAGATGTGGGTTGAGTTAGTTTGACATTTGTAATTCAAAATGCAATTATTTAATATAGATAAATATTTTTCATATAATAGTTATATTTATGAGAGATGATGACTGGGACCAACTGACGAGGGCTAGTTCAGCATGAAATACATCTTGGGGTCATTTGTC
Organism: Epiperipatus broadwayi; assembly: GCA_028023455.1. NCBI lineage: Eukaryota > Metazoa > Onychophora > Udeonychophora > Euonychophora > Peripatidae > Epiperipatus > Epiperipatus broadwayi. The sequence goes on along the minus strand of JAQFVV010006202.1, from coordinate 14,605,573 downwards.
TTTTATTGTATCTTTATTTATATGAATTTAAAAGAATGGGTTATTTAATATATTTATACACATAAATAATCTAATTCTATAGATAATGTTTCATAAATGTTTAGCATAACCCATAATTCTAAAACACAATGGTAATCATGCATTCTTCCAATGCTTTTAAATCTCATAAGGTGATATTGATAAACATAGCATTTTTTACATTATATCATTCAGATATCTTATAGCAGAAGGTTGGAATTTTAGTTAAAATCCCATAAAACATAACAATTCATATAATGATATATTTAAAGTACTATTTTTAATAGTATAATTTTACAATAAGCTCTCCCCAATGTTCACATACACACATAAATACTGTACCAACTTCAATTATAGCTTAAAATTTAAAGTTAACTATTTGAATATTTTAGCTGATTATCATCTTCTTCATATGAAAACTGTATTTTATCAAATCCATGGAAAAATACTACTAATAATAATTATCTAATAATATTCAATTAAAAAAATCATATTATTAAAGTTTTCACTAATGTTCTTAAATCTTAAAAGTAGATCAATGTTAGAGTAATCACTACATGTCCTGATTGCCACAAACAATCTTCATATTATATATTATTATATATAGTAACATATTGTAGTTAATACCATGATGTTTTAGTAGACCCCCTTATTATGTACAACATGTGGGTGATGAAAGAGAGTTATAAGTTTAAGACACAAATAACAAAACAAAAAAAATATGTATAGAAAATATATTAAAAAATACTAATAATTATCACAAACTTTAGATTAAACAATTAATGAATGTGTATGTATTGTATATATATGAATGTGGAATTAATATATATCTTAGGTAACATCTTACCTTGGGTCATTTATAATGATCAGATTATTTCATAATCAAGATTGTGCCTCATAAATATTTTCTATCCAAAGAAATGAGGGAAATTACCTTTATTATTAATTTCATAAATTTTAAATTAAAGTTACTTGGCCCTATATTAAAATAAAGAATATAAATTATTATATATAGCACACAAACAATTATCGATGATGTCAAGTTTGTAAATAGGTTTTACATTTCACATAGACAATGTTCTAATGGCTTGTTCTTATCATCCATTGTAGTTTCTTTACACACAGTTAGGAATTCGAACATCTGGTGGATTTGTTGACTTTATTAACCTTCAAACTGGAGTTTTGGAATGAGATGTAAAAATAAAAAATTCATGATGAATCGTTTTGATATTTATCAATCCAAGCATGGAGAGATAGGCCAATCCTATATTAACCTTGACAATTTCTAGCTTTGTGGATGATGACTTCTCTTCCACAACATTCCCCTTGTATTCAGAAATGCATGATTACTTTTGTCAATGTTTATAAAAAAAAATTGTAGTTGAAATTAGTTGGAGAATTGTCAATATTCCTTCTGCTACTGCATATTTTATATTTAAATTTAGAATTTTATAGTGAGGAACTCAATGGTGATTTTTTTTAGATATTTGAATGCTTTATTTTGTTCGTAAATTATTAATTTGTTAACTCTTTGCTTAGATGTTTTAGAATTAAATGTTTCTACTCATTTTCTAAAATTCTTGTAAAAGATTTCTTCAACAGTATTACAAGTTTGAATTGGTTGACACAAACCTTCAAAATTTTCTTGTAATTCCTTTATGCAGGGAATGGTAAATTTTTTTATTTCGATAAAAATATTTTATTTTCTCCTTCTTGAACCAAAAAAAGCATTTTATATATCTTATATATTAAGTCAGTTGTTGCTAATCTTTTTACTTTATTGATGATGTTATCTTTGTTAAGTGTTAACGTAAACAATTTGTTAAAACAAAATCATAAGAAAAGATAAAAAAATAAACATTGAGTTTTTCTTTACTTTAATATTATATACATTAATTTTTTTTTAAGTTCATTCATCTGATCTATTGTATGTCATGATATCCATTTGACCGAATAGGTTTAACTTTTGTTTTAATGTTTATTTATATTTGGTTTTAAATCTTAGGTTGTGATAACTAGTTTGTCGGTTTATATGCTCTAACATTACCTACTTTTATTCCTTAATAAATAACATTAATATCATGAGCTTGAATTGGTATTGGGCCTTATGGTGTGTGTACTAGTTATTGAAGGGGTCTTGGAGTCATCCATCACAATATATTGTAGTGGACCAAATGTGATTGTAAAGTTTAGTTTCATTATGTCCCACAAATTGGGCAAGCCAAAATGTAACAGTAAGCATGTAACAGACAATAATATTAAAATTATCTTTTTATGTGTTAAATTAAGTAATTAAAATTCAATAAAATTAGTATAGATTATAATTTAATTACAGTAAAAATTATATTAATCAAGTGTCACAATTGTATACCAAAATGTAATAAATAAAATTTTCCTATTAAATTTATCAGACAAAAAATTGTATCAGCATTTATAGATTAGGTAAAATGATTTTATTAGTATCATAATTTGTCATTTAATAAAATAATAAATACTATTATTATAAATCATTATTAGAATTTATTTAACATATGAGTGATTAAAGTATAATGAATAATAATTTGAAACATGAAGATTAAAGGTACTTATATATGATTAGATTTGAATTTTTAATCAACCTTAAATAACTGTTTCTGAACATAATTCCAATACATACATAATGTTATAACTTTGAATTTTGCCCATAAGGAAATTTATAATAATCCAAATTATTACATAACTTATGTATTTATAAGGCACCAATGAGTCCACAGGTTGATAAATATTCAATTCAGTAAATAAATAAATTCAAAGAACAGATGGCTTGCAACTAATAAATATGTATTTTGTGGATTGTTTGAATTAATCTCATAAGTATTGTAATTTAGAGAATAAGTAAATCAATATTTTATTAAAGTGAATCAAAGAATGCATTTATTAATAATGTTATGCAAATTTATTAAGATAATAACAAAAAATATTAAGTTGAACAATTATAAATTTCTAAGCCCATTGTACTATAAACTATTTTGAATACTGCAATTACTCAACTTCAATCTACACGTTAAATAATATTTTGACTCATATTTTACAATCATAACATGGTTAGTACATGATATCTTTTGTGATGACATACATAAACAAACATATATATTATATAAATAAAAGTACATGTATTTTTTTAATAATATATATTTTTTATTTTAGATCAAGTAAAGCTCTGAAAAGTTAATTATGTAAATTCAAAAATTGTTAAATGTTAAATATATTCTTTAAACTATTTTATTAAACATTGTGATAATAATTAATTCAAGTCTCATTTACTTGATCTAGTTATTTAAATTCATATTGAATAATATGAATAAAATGTATGTTATTATCTTAAATATTTAAGAAGAAAGAATTTTAAATAGATATTTATTAATAAATATATTTTTATATACAATAAAAATATAAGAAAGATAAATTTAATAATAATTATTATGTCATTTATCTATATCAATGTTGAATATCACTGCCAACATCTTTGATATTCTTTAATTACAGTCCATTTTGTTAGATGCTTTCTATAGGATTTTCATGATGATAACAATGATCTGTGCCTCCATGCATATTGTCCTTAGATAGTATTCATCTATTTTCCATTTGATAAATATTGATGTTCATATTTATAACCAAATTCTGACTGCTTCACATTAGTAAGCTCAGTATTTCTAACATGGTAGAACAATGATTATTTTTCTTTCTTTTAATTGTTACCCATTTCATTTATAATCTTATAGATATTAGCTAAGAAGAATCCATGCTCCTACTTTACTATATTTACTCAAAATGCATTATAATTTATTTATTAAATCCATAAAATCTTAGATAAGACATGAAAATAAAATGTATCTCTCTCGGAGGTAAAAAAAGGAAAATATACTTTGTTATTAAGCAACAATGTGTCCTTTTTAAAATTGGCTCATGATATTTCTTCTTTATAATTATAACAAATTTTATTAATTTTCAGTACAATAAGATAAAAATATTTTATTTTCACTTAAATAAAACACATATTTATTCTTGCATTCATTCTGAATTTCAATTAACTATTTAAATATGAATTATATTTAATATTTTACAGACAAATAATTATTGTTTTCTTTATTTATGATCTAATAGTAAAGATTGATGATATGTAATGGATTTACATGTCATATATTCCCATCCTTAAGAAAAATAATGAAAACAATTCAACTGGTAATATAAAACCATTACTAACTTTTTCAGTAAATCTTTTATTTATTATTTAGGATTAACTAAATTTTATATAATCACAATAAAACCAATGACTATATAATTATACATCTTTATTTTAGAAATTAATTAGACATCTTCAAGACATGGATTTCAAAGTTTCTATTAGTTTTCCAACACTGTAGCTGGTTCAAGAATATGTTTTGGTATTATTACCTGCATTATATTCTTTGGAGGTGATGCATTAATAAAATTTTAAGTGCTTGTATAATATCCAGCATGTAAATTTCTAGATTCTTGATAAGAACTGTTATTATTATGTCTCCTAGCTTATGTCATGACAACTATGCTTTTGTGATTTTACATGTATGATTGAAGTTTGTAATAAAGAATTGCATATTTCAAAATGTTCATCCCTGATATTTCTTTCTTTAGATTTTTACTGTAATCTTTCCATGTCAATGTTATTTAATAGTTCAGCTAAATCTTCAATAGTAATTTTATCAGCAGCAAGGAGAATTTGTGACACATATTGAGACATGTTGTGTCTAATGATTCTTATAATTTGTTCTTCAGATAGTGGGTATGATGTAAAAGTTCTGAGTTTAGATATTTCACAGTGAAAAAATTGCATTAAATTCTTTCCCGAATTATTCCTAAACCTTTTCTGAGATACTTGATGACAATTACTATCTTGCCTTTTCTTCACTCAAAAAACTTTAATAAGATTTGTCAGTAGTCACCAAAAGTAATAAGTTTTATTGTTAAATGATTACTACCAAATTTTTGTAGATCCATATAGATGATTACTTGCAATAGCAATAACTTTTTCCTTCCTTTTCACCCAGCCCTTAAAATGATATCTCTTTCTAAAGTTGTTAAATGTTTCATAGGGTTTTCCACAATGTCACCCTTGAATATTTTAAGTCAAATAAATTTGGATATCATATTATAATTTTCTATAAGCTGTCCATTTTTATATTGTTCTTGGGCATTAACATCACCTATATGTTAGACTTTCCTATTCCCATGAGATATATGATTTTCAATAATATTGTTAAGCTCTTCCACACTATCATTTAGTTTTCCTTCTTCATTCAATAGGAAATTTATGATAGGTGGCAGTATAATGTTTCATTTAAATGAAGATATTCCTGTATTATTTTGATTTCTTGTGTTTTTATCATAAGATTTTATTAAAATATCATTATATTTATTTACCTGATCTTGAATTTGATTTTTAATCTCTATCATAAGATTTTTGATTTTTTTTAATATTCTTTTTCCAAATTTATTTTTATGGCATAATTTCCTTTTTCTTTATTTTGCTTTAAATCTTCTATTTTTACTTCTATTGAAATTATGGTCTCAGTTACCTGACTTAATTCAATTTGTTTATTGAGCTTTTGAGTAAAGTTTCAAATCATTTACTTCAGACTGTACCATGTAATTTAAATGATTTTGTTCAATTTGAATTTCTAACCTTCTGATTTTTTTTTTGTTTATTCTGTATTTTCTCTACTCTTTATTCTTTGTTTTCTGTTTAGCTTATTCTTATTTGACATTCTAATCTATATTTTTCAACCTTATTTTTTTATTTTCTGGGTCCAAACTTATCACTTTTCTACACTATTTTCTGATTTATTGATTTAGACCTGCATTTGATCTTGAGTTTTTTCCATCTCATTTTCTAATTCATTAACTTTAACTTTAAAATTATATATTTGTTCTTGTTCCATTTTTTTCCTGGATTAATTCTCCATGCACACATTTAACTTTTGTCTTCATTTGCTTCTAATTAATATTGATCTTCTTCTATTTTCATTATTAATATTTCATGTCCTAGCTTCATTTCCTGTCTAATCTCCGCCTGATTCTAGTCACATCTTTTTTGATTTTCATCAGTCTTATTCATTACATCTCATAACAATTTTTCTTGGCTTTGTTTATGTCATTCATTAAAATCTTCGATATTGCTTTTATAAATTTATCTTGATCTGCTTTCAAGCTAATAGAAATTTCACTAACTTCTTTTCCTTGTCCTAATATTTCTAATTCTTTCTCATTTTCCATAGTTTACTTTATATTTATTATTTCATTTTAAAAAAAAGGACATAAATTTCCTTCTCAACTCAATATCTTAGATTGGATAAATGAATAATTTATTTTATTTTTACTATGCCTCGTATTTCTATTTTTATAATTTAATTAGATATTTATTTACGTACATATCTTAATTTATACAAAAAAAAACTCCAAACATAGGGTACTATAATAGAATCATTTCTTAATATTGATTGATTCACCCATTCATAATAGTATTATTCAAATTAATGCATATTTTCTTAATTTTAAATTATATTATTATTTTTTTGCAAGATAATGTAAATATTATAAATATGATCAAAAGACTTCATGTTATGCCATTGCCAATAAATCCAAACAGAAAGTATTAAAGTTTTCCATCAATTTTCTTAAAATAAATAGAACATAAATATATTTATTTGATGAATACTTCAAAAAGGAACTATAATAAATGTTCATTAGTAAGCCATATATTTCTGATACTTTATCAACATATAGCACATACTTTGGGGCTAACTTTTATCATTACTTATACTTTGTCTTCATTTACATTTTTCTGATATATGTACAAAAAATAATTTATAAGTTTATTACTTATTAATTTGCATATTGTTGCATCCATTTCCAAAAAATAATTCACTAACCAATTATAAATTTGTTCTTTCAACAAAACAATAATTACAAAATTAAAATTATTCTTTATTGAGTCGTCATTAATCAGTGCAATTTAACATTAACATAGCCAAAGATAACTTATATTAATTATAATGATTAATTAACTATTTTACTCCTATATATTTATCTCTTTATGATTCTAAGTCTCTCATGGATTTAAATAGAAGACTATTGTGGGCTAAAATGTAATGAACAAAATGTAATGGTAAAGGCTAAGTTTCATTATGCCCCATAAATTAGGCAACCCAAAATGTAATGGTCCACATGTAACAGACAAAAATACCTTATTAAAATTATTTTCTTTATGAGTTATATTTGGTAGTTAAAATAAAAAAAATATAGCACAGACTATAATAATTCAATTATAATAAATATTATACTAATCAAGCCTCATAATTATATAACAAAATGTGATAAATAAATTATTCTATTAAAGTGAGCAGACAAAAATTATATTAGCATGTATAGCTCAGATAGCATGATTTGATTAGTATCAGAATTTGTCATTTAATTATAAAAATAAATACTATTACTATAAATCATTATTAGGAAATTATCTAACACATGAGTGGTCAAATATAATGAATAACAATTTGAAACATGAAGATCAAAGATACTTTTATGTGAATATATTTAAATTTATAATCTATTTAAAATAACTGTTTCTAAACATAAGCCCAATATACAATGTTTTAGCTTTGAATTTTACCCATACATGAATTTATAATTATCCAAATTATCACATACTCATATATTTATACGGTTCCAATGAATCCACAGGTCAATAAATATTTAATTCAGTAAACAATTAATTCAATGAATAGATGATCTATTATCTAGTGAATATGTAATTTGTGGATTGTTACAAATTAATATCTCATAAGTAATGTAATTTATAGAATTAGTGAATCAATATTTTATGAAAGAGAATCAAAGGATGCATTAATTAAGATAATAACAAAAAATATTAAATTTAATAATTCTAAATTTCAAAGTCTATTCTATTATAATCTATTTTCGATATTGCAATTATTCAACTGCAATCTACACTTTAAATTTCTTTCATGTATTTTTATAAATGACATTTAACTATAATCGAGTAAGAATTTATGATACTTCCATCTTTAACATATATAAAGTATTAATGTCTATTTTATGATTGTTATAACATGTCATAAGCTAAAGGGGATATACTTTTGGTTCACAATAATTCAGACAAATATTTTTGCTAGCTGGCATGTTTTCCAGTTTACATATTTCTCATTGCATTTAATACTGCTTAAATTATACTATAGCCAGATATCATTTATACAAATCCATCGACAAAATTTTATTAAAATATTTAAATCTAAAAATATACAAAATTTTCTAATTAGTTGTGAATGTGGGATAATTTTGATTTTATATATATATATATATATATATATATATTGTTAAAAAGATGTTGCCTTGACAACAGTTTGAGATTGTTGATTGTTATTTATTTTGGAATTGTCTACATGTTGACTGTTTTTTAATGATATATATATATAATTCAAAAGTGGTACAATTATAATAAAGTTAGCAATCAATTTTTATTTATTTAAAAGATGTAAATGAAATATTAAATGTAGACATACTCAAATAGAATATATCATTTTAGATATCAAAAATGATAAAATGAAATTTGTGAATAAATTAAAACTTTTAAATCTAATGGCTAATTAATGAAATCATTACCATTTTTATTTACAAGTGTTGTTTAAAAACAATCAATGTTTTCAACAACTGGTATAAACTTTTGTTTAAAAATTACAACACAATAGCTAACATAATTGCTTGAATATCTCTAGGTACCTGATGCTGTTTTCATTAACTCTATTCAGTTTTATTCATCTGACAAAAAAATCTGAATGAATATAATCTAGCAATATACCACTTTTAATGTTTTTGTCAGTGTTTCTTAGTGTTTTATTCTTTTGTTTCAACCATGAAATATATTCATCCAGCCAAATTTTTCACAAATGATTAGAGAATGATTTATATCCAGTTTAGAGAATAACCAGGATTAGATTATTTTTATGACAAATCATTAAATAATATGTAAATGAGACAATTCATGAGCTATAATTAATTAATAAGATACTCACAAAGTGAAATGATTGATAATGATATTAATAAAATTTTGAGATTATTACGATTAAAAATTCTTGAATGTGAAGAATCAGCCCTTCCTCCCTAAATATGATAGTTAAGGTAAAGCAGCAGAATATATCTTAAATATATCATCTGAAATCCATTGATTACTCAAACTTCCAGTAGATGATTTTGCATAGAGTGAAGATAACTACTCTTGGAAGCAAATGAATAAAGATATGAGAAGTCATTCAACTGGAAGATATATAAACAACTTTATTCAAGTAGTAATTGTGATGCATTCAAAAATATTATTGTAATGTTGCAATGCCATCTGATTAATAGCAGTCAAAAATTTTTTAATTAAATGTAATCACTTTGAAGATAATTTGAAGAATAAATTTTAATAAAACTAGTTTAGTGTTGATCAGATTTGCAGTGCAATAAAAAAAATTGAAGAATAAAAAAAATAAAATGAAGAAAATTAAAATAAAAGTAAAAACCATATTCAAATGATAACTTAGTAATAGATTTTAAAATATCATGCATTTATATTAAAAAAAACTTTTATTAATATATCTTAACAGTTTTGACATGATTATAAAATTTAAATTTAAAATTCAAAAGTGAAAGAATGGTTATAATATAAGAAAAAATGTAGAAAAACAAATTGAGACATAATAAAGAAAAGAAAAAATAGCTTCAAAGTCGAATTGACATTAATAGTGTTATTATAATAATTTAAAAATTAAAATAAATCATGAATAAAGAAACATCAGAAAACATATATAATCTTAGTGGTTACATCCAAACGAAATCAAAAGTTTCTATTCCATATAAATTTTGAAGAATAAGTATATACATCTTAATAGAAATTTTAAACTTTTTAAATTTGAATCAGATTGGAAACCTTACTAATATTTATTAACAATAGTAATATATTACTGAAATATAAATAAAAAAATTCTATCACAGTTTGAAGTTAAACAATAGTCTATTAAAAATAACAAACATTGGATTTCAATGCTATTTATGCAATCCTAGCAGAGAGCTATCAAATAATAATATCAAAAAGATTATAATGGTAATTTTGGGCCACCAGTCATTATTAATAATCTAAAAATAAATTAAAGATTATGGATAAGCAAGACGATCTTACAAACAATTCAATTTTTCTTAAACATGATATGGTAATGTAACATTAAAAAAACAAGATTTATTGCTAGAACCAAAATATTATTAATCAGAAATTCAACAATGGATAATTAAAAGTCAGTTTGATCTCCAGGTTTAAAAGTTATTTAATTATTGATTTAAATGACACATAGAAAAGTCAGAAGACTAAGAGACCATTTTTGGGTTATTTAATTTACTCCATTAAGTTAGTTATAACCAATTTTCCAGACTGTTTTTTTCTAAATTTTCTGAGCTGTACATTGAATCAAAAGCGTTTATATTATCATAATTTACTTTTATTTGTAAGACAAGTTCCTAGAGCACAAAATTTTATTATAGTAAACTATTAAATATAGTGATTTGTTTTAAAATGATTTATTTCATAAAAATTATGTATTTATGTGTGTATATTTGTAGATTATTGTTTGATTTAAATTGCTCAGATTTCTAAACTTGTGCATAGACAAATATACAACAGTTGAGTATATAGAAACTAAACAAATAGATAAATAAACATGAACTGTTAAAGGTATATGATAGTTAGACAAATAAATGAATAAATTAAATAGATAGATAGATAAATATTTTCAAATAGCTAATATTAACAGACAAAAATAGAAAAAGATAAAGTACATTGTGCAATAATGAAGGATAGATTATTAAAGTTACTGTTAAATGTAAATTAGTAAAGCATAATAAAATTGAATATTGAAATAATTAATTAATGTTTTTAATATTATTTATAACTCAAAAGTGTCAACCTGGATTTGCTTTCATCAAGATAATAAATAAAATTAAATTTTTTATAATAATAATTTATTCTGACATGTAGCTAATTTTTTATAGAATGATTTATTTAATAAATTGTTAATGTTTGAAAGACAGTTTGGATTTAGAAAATACGAAATTAGAAATTCAATTTGACTGGTAAGACTGTTACTGAACTATAAATAGGAAAAGATACAAGTGTTAATATTTGGTTGAATAATTTTGAAAAGACACTCGATAAAATAAATTTTAATTTTGATGAATATTTTGAAAAAAAAAAAATGACATAAATTAGAAAATCAGTATTAAATTTATAGTTTACTACGCTGTATTAAGAAAGGCATTTCGCCAACATCATCATCATTATATCAAGATAAATATTGCTTTATGTGTTTTGATTTTTCTAGAACATCTTTTTATACTTTAAATAAAAATTTAATGATTCTTATTACAACCGTAGCTTTGCCAATTAGACCAATAAACTTTTTTTAATGTAAATTAAAATATAAAACTCAGATATACATATAATAAAACTACCAACAATTTAAAGACATTTATTAATTACTTTTAACTTTAAAAAAAGTTTTTCATATGACTGATAACCTTGGTCCGAATTAATTAATTACAAGAGTTTCTTTAATTCTTGTTTCCAATTCATTATATTTATAAAAGATCATTTTTACTTTGCTGAATAAAATTTTATGTCAATGTATAATACTGAGCTACTCTTAATTCTATTTTATAAGTTTAATTCTTTCATAAAAGTCTCAATTTGTTTACATAGACTTTTTTTCCTCATGTGTCATAGCATCAGCCGGGAAGCGAACCGGCTAACCCGGGACAACTGCTTGTAAAGCAGCTGTGACGTCTCGACCACCATAGCTTGACTTTTTAAAAAAGCTGCATGGAAACTTATAAACTATTCCTGGAATACTTTTATTATCGACTACCTCTTTATAATTATTTAACAATAAATTTAAAATAAGAGCTTTTATTACAAGCAATTATCTTATCCTCTTCCTCAATAATTATTTCTTTCTAATAAGCAATCTATAAATTGACAATTTAAAAGTTAAAAAAATAAACTTTATTATTATCATCATCGATCTCAATTAGTGTCATTCATCTTAATACTCATTTAATAAGTCTATCAAAATAATCCACACTAATATAATTATTGCAAAATAATTTTTTATCCATGTATTTATTTCAAAATTATTTAAACTTTATTTTTATAATAAAATTTTATTAAGAGAACTTAATAATATTTTAACTTATTTTTAATTTAATAAATTTTTTATAACATAAAACATCAACACTACTATCTTTTATGAAGAATACATTTTAAATTTTTGGTTTATTAAAATCAACAATAATACTTCCTTCAATAACAAAGTTAATACAATCAGAAAATCTAATTCATTAATAATAAACAAACATTCAGCTTCAGATCTTAAAAATAATGTTTAAAAACCATCATTATGTCAAACGTTGTTAGCCGAGAGGTCAGCGCAGTTGCCTTGCAAGCAAGCAGTTGGTTGCAGACGGTTGTTGCAGGTGACATATGGAAAAAAAAACCCATCATTATTATTAATCATACAATTATCTAATAAAGAAAACACAGTAAATGGAGAAATAAGCAATTACTCAAGCTTTTTAAATTTCATAAATTTATCATTAAGTAAAATACATTGAATCTTCTAATAATAAAAGCAAATTATTAATAATATTAATTTTAGCAGATAAAAATTTGTATCCTAATTAAAGCAGAAATAAATATATCAATACTTTTTAATCTCTCAATAGTTTAATACATGTATCTGTTTGATAAATTAACATTGATATGATAAAGAAATGGCACTAATTGTAAGATTGCTGAAATGAGTTCAGTAAATATAATTTGTGAATTATTATTATAGTATGCACATTCAGAGTTTATTATTTTATTAATATATATATATGTAAACAAAAATCTGGAATAAGCGCTACAATAATAACAAAAAAAGACACAAAAGTAGATATACGATTGTAAGAGTTATATCAGTTTTTTTTATTATTTATTATATATTTTATATTTTCTTTTCATTAATATTTTGTGTTTTTTATTGTTTTTCATTCATTTTTTAATTTTTTTTAGATGACCATGGTTAATAATGTAAACAATGATAAAAGAAAATGGCTAATCAAACAGTACTGGAAGAGGGGGAATACTAAAAAGGTTTGACAGAAAGGGACTGAGGAATTCACTACATCTCCACCAAGTAGACTGACAATTTACAGATTATATGATAAATTTGATTGAACAGGATCCATTTGTAATATGCCAAAAAGCAGTTGACCAGTCATTGTTACGACCCGTAAAAATGAAATGATAATTGCATAGACATTTCCTGCAAATCATTGGGTCATCTTATGCAAAATTTAGGTTTGACAATGCATTGGACAAGATTATTTCATGGATTATTAGAAAATGATCCATATCACCATTTACAATTTTATGAGATACTTTGGAATGAAGAAAAACAAGATGATGACATCATTTGAAAAATTTATTAGGCTAAGATTCAAATTTTAAACATTTTGGTGCTGTTTATATGCATAACTGTTTGTCTTATTCAACAGAATACCATAATAAAACAATCAAAAAACAATTAAATCAATCTGAAGTTACAGTTTGAGGGGGCTATGAAGATAATTAATTATATCATTTTCAAAACAATATAGAATGTAAAAAAAGTCTTGACTGAATATCAGAAATTGAAAAAAAGAAATAGTGATTCTTTTAATCTTCTTGCTTCCCCTTTTTTAGGAAACATTATTTATTTCAAAAGAATATCATTGTTCTGCAGTTTTAAAATGCTGTATTAACATTATTTAAGTGATCATAATATGCAGTTATTTTTAAAATATAATTGTTTCCATAATGCTTTTATTGATATTCTATTTGAAAAAAAATCTGAATATATTATTGACAATTACCTTAAACCTAAAGAACAGTTACCTTCAGTCTAAAAGATGCCATATTGTTTGACACACAAGAAAATATCTGGGTATTGACTTCCTTCTTTTCAAGTTTCCATGCAAAAATTTTGTCATAAATAAAATATGACTTTTTGCTTGTTTATAAAATATTTTTGATTATTTTTACACACTAATTAATTGATTATTATTTAAAATAAAATGAAATACAGATGTAAATATTTTATTTATTCATTTATCTTTCATTTTTAGAAATAAAAGTTAATAAACATAATTGCAATATAATGAAAAAAACAACAGCATCGGCTGTTATTATCTGTCAGAATCAAATAGTATTAAAATGTTTCCAATATTGTAATTACTATAAAAAAATATCAAAATTTAAAGCAGAACTTGATAGATCTATCATAAATATATTATTTTCATTCACATTAAAAAAATTAAAATAAAAAACAGTTTGTTCATTTTGTGAAAGAATGTTTACACTATCTTGGTTGAAGATGTATATAATATATTGTTTGATTTAAAAGTCAGTTTTTAAATATAAACATTAAATGTTATTTTTTAGAATACTATTTGCTTATAAAATTAAATTAAAAATAAATCAGTCCAACTTATTGAGTTTTAGTATAAAATAAAGCTTTTGCAGAGTAGTGAAGGTTGAACATTTTCAAAAACTCTCACCAGGTGAAACAAAAAAAATATGAAATTGTTAACTGGTAAAGAAAGTCTGTACATTCTTGTAGTTATAATTATCTTTGCAATTCACTATCCTTTTGGGTTTACATTATCTATATATACAAAATAGAGTTTAAATCTATTACCAATATGAGAAAAATATCTATAAATATTTAATATGTTATCTAATGTTTAGTACATAAAGTATGCTTTTTTTAAAATGACTATTATTAATTAAATTATATTAAAGTTAAAATATTTATAAGAAAGAAATCCCTAAATGCAGATATAAAATTTATGTAAACATTTCTTTGATATAAAAATAATCTAACCACTTAATTTAGTTCTGGATTAGTATAAAGTGGTATTTGTATTTAATGCCACTTCTGATAAATGCATCTATATTATAATCAATAATTGTGATTAAGCATATAATAAACATAAAATATTGAAATTTTAATACACTTTTAATAAATCCAGTCTAATTTTGTATTGTATATAGTTCACTTTATCTCAGCATAGGCAGTTCACAAATTATATTTCTTATGGATATAGCCAGCCAATGATAATTTTATACATATTATATGTTTTAAATTATATGCTTTCATATTAATAATAATCAATCTTACTTTGTAGTCTATATCTAATCTGAAGCAATACTATTAGATAATAAATATAATGTATAATATCAGATATATTTTTGTTATTTAGGTAAATAGTTTATCATTTTGTTTAATAAAATGAATCAGATGACATAAGGATTAATCTATATATTACTATTGCACTAAAAATATAATATTGGTTTTTACACCTCCTCTACCATGAGAATTTTTAAAAATTCTAAATGAATAGTGGCATTATGGCATAATATGTGACAAAATATGTCAATGATGGCATTGCTTTCATAATATATATTTATATTTTCATTATGTTCATTTGAAAAAATTGCTACTACTAATTTTTTAAAGTGAAAGATCAAACTATAGGATCAGTTGTAGTATAAATTCATATTTCTTGAATTATTCTGTGCTTCTATTAACTTACATTGGATCTTTATTTTATTAATGTTATATTTTAATATTTAAACATTTGAACTTTATAAGTTAAACACATTACAAATATCAGTAAATATTTTTAATTTTCCCCCTATAATGTTAAGTAATTAAATTGGAATTGTTTTTGCTTTTCTAGTTTATGTTAGCTAGATTTATTGCTCAAATACTTTTCAATAAATTTATTTGTCACTAATTGATTGTTTCTTGCTTTATTTGCCATATCATTTTAAAAAGTTTTATGTTTTTATCTAACATAATTTATTCCATTAAATATTACATATTATATATGCTTGCTTTTGTAATTCTTTCATCCTCTGTATCATGTCTCAATGTCAAACTGTCTATGAGAACCTTTATCTTTTGTATGATTTATTGATTACTTTATTACTAATGTAATGCTTCTTATTTATTCTATTTATGTTACATTTTATTTTCATTATTGCAACATTGTTTTGCTGTTGAGTTTTGTCTTTTAAATCTTAATAAATACAGTAACCTAAACAAAGGGGTTAGACTTTGAAAGTGTTAATTGACAAAGACTATGAAGCTAGTCAAAAGTACTCCTAGATGGATATAAGTTTTTAAAGTATATAACTTTGAAGAAATACAAATATCAAATAATAAATAATTATATATATATATATATATATATATATATATATATATATATATATATATATATATATATAAATCTATAGATATATACAGGTATAAATATATATATATAAATCTTCTACTAAATATAACTTCCAAACAGTTGAATAAATACATCAGAAAGAAACAAATAATCTCTAATGTTAACTTCTCTTGAAGTAACTTTATCACTTGGACCACATCATTAAAACATCTCAAATATCCTCATTATTGTCATTATTTATCCATAATATTGTGTTACAGATCATTATTCCAGCCTGTAGCCCTTGTATAACTTTTATGATGATTTGCCTTCTTTCAAATATATATTTCAATATATAATTATAATTTTAACTTGGAAAGCAAGTTCAATTGTTTGCTTTAAAATGCCTTACATTTTAAAAATCTTATGTAAAAATGCAAGCATATATAGTTTTCCTATGGAAAAATATTTAATTTATTAATCCATATTTATTATGTATAATAAATATTAAAAATTTGATCAAAAAAAATAAAGCTTAAGATTGAAAAAAAGTCATAAATATTGAATAACAAGCACATTATTAATAAAAATACACACACACAACTAACAACACTTCATTTCCAAATTTTTTAAATCAATTATCTATTTTTCTGATTCACTGTCACATTCCAATATTAAAACAAGCAAAACTCTCCATATAGTAGTGCTACTCAGTGCATTCCATTATTATTAAAAAAAATTAATTTTGCTATTTAAATTTACTTTTTCGTTTTTCAAATATAATATTTGTTTTTATTAATATAACATTAAGTAGATAGTATTTTTACCTGGCTGATCATTAGGCATTTGGATCAGTTTTCAGTGAAACTCATCAATTTATTATTTATATAATTTCTACTAGTAAAATTAATTTTCTTAGACTTTAAAATAACTTACTTTATGATGTCTATTGCTACTTTGAGAATAATAACCTCTTAATTCTGTTACACTTTTCATAGCTTTTATATTTTGTTTCATAAAGTTCTGTATGTTTTTTTCTTTTAACAAAATTTTTATTTTTATAATTTTGAATTCACAGGAGTTCTTGGGTTAATATACTCACTTATGAGAAAACAACTCTCTTGTCAATGAAGCTGTGCTATTGCTTTCTTTGACCATGCCCTTTATACTTCCATATATATTGAAACAGACAGATCTATCTATCAGTCTGTTTCACCTACTATATTCTATATTAGTATTTTTTATCTCTAGCTATATACCCAAGATCATGTATATCAGCTCAAAATTTAAACTTTATTATTGTAATGATCATGTAACAAACTAAATGTAACTTTTATTTTGTTTATCTTTTTAATCTGTAAGTCTTGCCTAATTTAACTTAAACTATGAGAAAGTAAAAGCCAAATTCTAAATTTAACTTATGTGAATAAATTATTAGTTATTATTATTTTTTCTTTTAAATTAAGTCTATGCTGATATTAGTTAAATTATTGTATTTGTTTATGCTATGTTTTACAGAATGGAGTTTGCTAACATAAAATAATTAGTGAGAAATGATTAGATGTTCTCACAATAGTTTAATTGCAAGTTTATTAATGCCCATACTAAACTCCTTTCTGAAAACAGTAAATGTAACATATATATATTGTACCGGTATAAATCCACCACGCTTACTCATACACGGTACCCGAGTTCAAACCCAGTCCACGTTTAAGAATAAATTCCCAAAACGCCAACTGAATTCAAACCCAAACCCCGGCATGACCAACCGATGATGACTTTACACCAGCACAGGGTTATCCCTTTTCTAGCTCAGCTTAGAACATGGACTAAATTCTTACAGTTAATGATATATAGGTTTATTAGACTATAGATATTGGAACGGTCATTCATGTAACGTATATATTTAAGTTGCCAATACAGACAGTAAGTGGCTAAATAGACTTAGAGAGTAATAAGGTGGAGGACACAAAGATTAAGATTAAATAAAGTGTTTAATAAGCAAAATATAAAGCATATAAATATAGTGTTAAATAAGACAAATAGAAAGCACATGAATATAATGTTATATAATAGAAATATACAGCATATAAATATAGTGTTATACAGTACGGTAAGACTTCATAAATCCTCTTGTATTTGGCTACTAGTCTTTAGTGAACGTTTTATTTAATAAACAAACTTATGCCAATAGCTGGGTAGTTAAATAATTGACAGGTGGTTAAGAGAATCAGAGTATTAGAGCATTGGAAAAAATATTTATCTAAAGATTTTTGTTTACTTATTTTATTTGAATAGGCTCGAGCCGGAACGTAGACGAACAGTGGAGATGGTTTTATATAAATACGACATAAGAGATAGGTGAACTGGTGGTTTTATATAAATACGACGTGGAAAATAGATGAACTGGTGGTTTTATATAAATACGACGTGGAAAATATATGAACTGGTGGTTGCCTATATTCAAGAGCCCTACAGTAATCAATTGCGGTGCATTAACGGAATACCGGGCGGCTTGTACTTTGACAAGGCTTAATGCCCCCAAGTAGTTCCGGGACACGACAACCAGCCGGGATCATTTCGAACCCCGGTGATCCAAGAGATTACCGGGAAAGAAAAACTGCTTTCATTCCCCAATGGTAGAATGGCGAGACGCTAACTTCAGCGAAGGGAAGGCATTGCCACAGACGTGAAGGACGAATACTTGAAGCGGATTTTTTAAAAGAAATTATATAAAACCTGGAAACTATTTGTCTGTTTCTACGCCACAGGCTGAGATCCTTATCCCAATAAAAACATAGCGAAATTAAACTGACGGTGAGAACAATAATTAGTTAAATTTACTCTGAAACTCTAACCCTCCGGGTTAACAGGCGGTAGCGATAGTATCAAATTATTCAGTGAATTATTTCTCATATTATACATAACATTAATGAACACTTTGAAACTATTATATATATATTTAATATTGAAACTTAGATTGTAATTTTATAACAACTTAACATAGAATAATAAAGTGACTTAACATTTATCAACTCGGAATGTGAAAGAATATTTAATTCAGAAAGTGGGATTACTTTTAAAATAACTTGATCGTTATAGTACACTAGTTTACTATTGGCATCGTTTGTTTATGGAATAAGCAATACACAAAACAATATAAATGCATTCATTTAAATGATTATTACGATTAATTACAAATGTTATAAATTATTTCTAAAGACTAGAGCAGAGGGTTAAAAAGAAAAGAAAATTTACTGACAGGTTAAATAATAGCATTATAAATGATATAAAGACTTACATATGATTCACTTGATTAATAATATTAAGCACGGAAGAAAATTAAAGTTCATGTAACAAAGTTCTCTTCTTTCTTCATCCGGCTTGCTTTTCCCGTTGATATTTCCGACGAACGTAGGCGCGCATTTTTGAAAGTTATTTGTAAGGCATAGTAAATTTTGAGATTGGAAGTTGGAAATTCTGAAGTATATGAAACATGATCAAACAGCGGCACGAGGATCCATATTGGCGGGCAGAGATCAGCTCCTGGCAATTAGCCCATGAACATGGCGATTCACTGGTAAACTTCTTAATAAGATATTTGAATTATTATTAACTGCTGTGTTGTCTCGAGACTACCTCTCTCAAACACGACCAAAGTTAGAATGTCAGTTTTTCTCTAAAATTTGCCACTGCTGACCTTTCCGACTTGTTTTTGTTTTAGGCTCCGCCTACTTTCTCTAGCCTCTAGCGATGCAGCTTGACCAACAATCAATTATCTGTTTTTAGCAATCTTTTAATTTAATACGCTATTTTTAAATCGATACATTAATTACATATAAAAATTCCTTACTAATTTTGAATACAACTTAATTGCTCTGAACATTTGTGCAATTAGATTTTAATTAAAAACACTGATCAAAGGAATGTGATTTTTGATCAGTATTTTTAAACGACTTTATACAATTTTAAAACTAAAATTTAAAACAAATACGCCCGCACTGAAACTTTAAATTAAATGATATAAATTCGCAAACCACGCACACACAAATATTATTTCATGGTTTGCGACATTTATAGACGGAATCTTTACATATTGACTGATAACTATAAAATATATAACTAATTTTTATTATAAATTAAAATAGACAAAATCTCACTGCGGGCGAACAGTGGTTTGAATTACCGTACATAAAAACACTTGAAACGAAGATCGGTTCTCCGATCTGTCTGTTTCATTTCTTGTCACTTTATAAAAAAAAACAACAAAAAAAAATGATTATACATAATTTCTGGTTACATTTTTTTCATTCATTTTTTCACATAATTGATTTTCTTTTTATTGATTTGACCTTGGAGAACAGTCTGGGTGAGGGTTTGAACTTAATATTTACAAAGGTGGGTATATTGCCGTAGTTCCTTTTCTCATCATCATGTGCATGTCATAGTGGTCATTTTCCGAGTTATCATTTATTGTTTTTCTACCGTCTCCCTGGGTCGGGAGGTATATAAGGTTTTAAAGGCCTGGTCTTAAAACTATAGTGCTCCCATTCCCCTTTCGTTGGATACAAGTCCCCATAGTCGATCTGGTTGAGCAGTTCTACCGTGCTCTCGAACGACATGGGGCAACTCCCCAGCATTATCCTTTGCACCCACGGTGGAAGGTTATGTATGACGATGCGAGTAATGTGTTGCTCTGTGTAGTTGAAAGCGGTGAGGGATTTAAATATCATTGCTTGGTGCGTGAAGAAGGCTGCGAAACTCTGTCTGCTACTTTCGTCGTATTTCATATTTGAAAACTGGTGTAGCAGACCCTCCTGCTTCTCCACACTCCAGTATCTTTTTAAAATAGCTTCCTCATAGCCTCGCATCGTACTCGGTGGTTGTTTCAATAATTTCCACCATGCCTTCGCGGATTCCCTCAGATAATGGCTGGCGACTGTTATCCTCTCCTTTTCACTCATCGGGTGAAAACACATGAATTCTCTAATGCTGTCCAGATGCACGGCTGGATTTTCCCCGGGGTCGCCTCTGAACGTTTGAATGTGGATAGATGATCCTACGTGAGGGATGTTAATCATCCTGATTGGCGTGTCTACGGCCTGTTCTCTTTTTATTTCATTTTCTTTGTAGCTAGTTCCACTTTGCGCTATTTGGTTTTCGCGCTGGCCCTGCGCCTCAGTTCGCCTTTCTAATTCAACATTTGCGTCTGGGTCCTGGCCTGCCTTCTCTTCATTGGCTATTCCGCTCATAATTTCTACTTCCATCGGAATGGTTTGGTGTTCTTCTCCCTTCCTCGCACTAATACTTGCTTTACTTTCTCTAGCTTTTTGAACGTCCAATCCCATATGCCATTCTTCAATCTTTATTATACGCGCCATCATGGCCATCATGCTCTTCCGATCTTCCCTCATCTCCTCGAGCATCGCGTAAAATTTTGCATCGCGATCGCGCTCCCTCTGTTTGACGTTCCTCTCCGGTCGTCTAAAACTTTTTCTTTTATCCTGAAATTCCTTGAATACAACTTCGTGGTCGCTGGATGTGTCCGACGTCTCTGCTCCAGTCGCGGACACATGCTCGCTTCCTTCTATTTCTGTCATTTCTTCTTCGTTTTTACTGATAAATGTCTTCAACATAAAAAATTCGCTTTGTACAACGCTTTGATTTTTATATTTCATAAAAGGTTACTGATCCCTGCTCCTTGTGCCAAATCCTCCTCCGCTGCTGATACTGTTTGTGTGGCTTACTTCCTTTCTCTCTTTCTTCCTTCGCCTACGTTCAGTCTGGTTTTTGTTATCTACGCTTTTTTTTTTTATTTAGGAATATCATATGACATGTCTAAAATCATTACTAAAAATATACAGGGAAAAAAAAACTTTCTTTCACCCAGTTCGCACTGTTCTCCTCAGTCCTATAATACATACATATTCATAATGGGTACATAACATAGTATTTTTTTTGTATTTCTGTCAGTAAATCTCTCTTTTTATATATGCCACCCTACTCTCTTTTAAAACAACACTCGCCACTGCTGTATGGACAAACATGTTTGCTGACAAATTTATTTGATAGGCGCCAGCCAGCAACATGTGACCAATAGATAATTTAATCTACTGATCCCCAAATATATACTTTTATATGACCTAATAATTTTTTGATTTAAGATTTATATATGCAAAAAAAAAAATTTAATACTGACTCCGGTAAGGTTTTTTTTTTTATATTACAACATACATATATATGCACACACGTTTTTATTTTTAAAACACAAGAATAATCCTACTTCTTTCTTCTTTTTTCAAAAAAATATTTTTCACAACAAACGAAAATATATATATATACGTACACAAATATATATACGCGTACACGTTTTTATTTTTTTAGAACTGGACTTAATTCTACTTCTTTATTTTTTTCATATGATTTAAACGACAAGAATGAACTCACAAAAACATTATGGAATAACTCATTTATTTTAATTAATTACACGCACGAATTGCTTCCGCTCTCTTTTCAAAAAAAAAATCTTCACTCTGACTTAACAATATTTGGGAGGATTATATACTGAACCTTTGTGTAAGGGAAAAAAAAATTTTATACATTTGTTTTATTACTATAGTTTTCACTTGCGCATTTTAATACGCCAAATACGTATCGATATTATGACAAACGACACAAAAAAAATTGAATATTTTTATCATTTAACTGTTTCCTTCCGTTCACTCTGCAGGGTGTGGGAGATTTCTTCCATCGAGCACCACGGAGGGCGTCCAAAAATATAATAACTGTACCGGTATAAATCCACCACGCTTACTCATACACAGTACCCGAGTTCAAACCCAGTCCACGTTTAAGAATAAATTCCCAAAACGCCAACTGAATTCAAACCCAAACCCCGGCATGACCAACCGATGATGACTTTACACCAGCACAGGGTTATCCCTTTTCTAGCTCAGCTTAGAACATGGACTAAATTCTTACAGTTAATGATATATAGGTTTATTAGACTATAGATACTGGGACGGTCATTCATGTAACGTATATATTTAAGTTGCCAATACAGACAGTAAGTGGCTAAATAGACTTAGAGAGTAATAAGGTGGAGGACACAAAGATTTAGATTAAATAAAGTGTTTAATAAGCAAAATATAAAGCATATAAATATAGTGTTAAATAAGACAAATAGAAAGCACATGAATATAGTGTTATATAATAGAAATATACAGCATATAAATATAGTGTTATACAGTACGGTAAGACTTCATAAATCCTCTTGTATTTGGCTACTAGTCTTTAGTGAACGTTTTATTTAATAAACAAACTTATGCCAATAGCTGGGTAGTTAAATAATTGACAGGTGGTTAAGAGAATCAGAGTATTAGAGCATTGGAAAAAATATTTATCTAAAGATTTTTGTTTACTTATTTTATTTGAATAGGCTCGAGCCGGAACGTAGACGAACAGTGGAGATGGTTTTATATAAATACGACATAAGAGATAGGTGAACTGGTGGTTTTATATAAATACGACGTGGAAAATAGATGAACTGGTGGTTTTATATAAATACGACGTGGAAAATATATGAACTGGTGGTTGCCTATATTCAAGAGCCCTACAGTAATCAATTGCGGTGCATTAACGGAATACCGGGCGGCTTGTACTTTGACAAGGCTTAATGCCCCCAAGTAGTTCCGGGACACGACAACCAGCCGGGATCATTTCGAACCCCGGTGATCCAAGAGATTACCGGGAAAGAAAAACTGCTTTCATTCCCCAATGGTAGAATGGCGAGACGCTAACTTCAGCGAAGGGAAGGCATTGCCACAGACGTGAAGGACGAATACTTGAAGCGGATTTTTTTAAAAGAAATTATATAAAACCTGGAAACTATTTGTCTGTTTCTACGCCACAGGCTGAGATCCTTATCCCAATAAAAACATAGCGAAATTAAACTGACGGTGAGAACAAAGATTAGTTAAATTTACTCTGAAACTCTAACCCTCCGGGTTAACAGGCGGTAGCGATAGTATCAAATTATTCAGTGAATTATTTCTCATATTATACATAACATTAATGAACACTTTGAAACTATTATATATATATTTAATATTGAAACTTAGATTGTAATTTTATAACAACTTAACATAGAATAATAAAGTGACTTAACATTTATCAACCCGGAATGTGAAAGAATATTTAATTCAGAAAGTGGGATTACTTTTAAAATAACTTGATCGTTATAGTACACTAGTTTACTATTGGCATCGTTTGTTTATGGAATAAGCAATACACAAAACAATATAAATGCATTCATTTAAATGATTATTACGATTAATTACAAATGTTATAAATTATTTCTAAAGACTAGAGCAGAGGGTTAAAAAGAAAAGAAAATTTACTGACAGGTTAAATAATAGCATTATAAATGATATAAAGACTTACATATGATTCACTTGATTAATAATATTAAGCACGGAAGAAAATTAAAGTTCATGTAACAAAGTTCTCTTCTTTCTTCATCCGGCTTGCTTTTCCCGATTGATATTTCCGACGAACGTAGGCGCGCATTTTTGAAAGTTATTTGTAAGGCATAGTAAATTTTGAGATTGGAAGTTGGAAATTCTGAAGTATATGAAACATGATCAAACGGCGGCACGAGGATCCATATTGGCGGGCAGAGATCAGCTCCTGGCAATTAGCCCATGAACATGGCGATTCACTGGTAAACTTCTTAATAAGATATTTGAATTATTATTAACTGCTGTGTTGTCTAGAGACTACCTCTCTCAAACACGACCAAAGTTAGAATGTCAGTTTTTCTCTAGAATTTGCCACTGCTGACCCTTTCCGACTTGTTTTTGTTTTAGGCTCCGCCTACTTTCTCTAGCCTCTAGCGATGCAGCTTGACCAACAATCAATTATCTGTTTTTAGCAATCTTTTAATTTAATACGCTATTTTTAAATCGATACATTAATTACATATAAAAATTCCTTACTAATTTTGAATACAACTTAATTGCTCTGAACATTTGTGCAATTAGATTTTAATTAAAAACACTGATCAAAGGAATGTGATTTTTGATCAGTATTTTTAAACGACTTTATACAATTTTAAAACTAAAATTTAAAACAAATACGCCCGCACTGAAACTTTAAATTAAATGATATAAATTCGCAAACCACGCACACACAAATATTATTTCATGGTTTGCGACATTTATATACGGCATCTTTACATATTGACTAATAAACTATAAAATATATAACTAATTTTTATTATAAATTAAAATAGACAAAATCTCACTGCGGGCGAACAGTGGTTTGAATTACCGTACATAAAAACACCTGAAACGAAGATCGGTTCTCCGATCTGTCTGTTTCAATATATATATATATATATATATATATATATGGTTTAATAGATATAGGTTACAATATATATATATATATAATTAAACCATTACAAATGCTTAAAGATAGATTTGCCTTAAATAAACTATTTCATTAATATTTAGCAGAGAGGATAAAATACAGCATAGTATTCATATTTAATCTTTTAATGTTTCCCAAAAATGCTGTAGTCCTCCTTAACTTTATATAAATGCCTATATAGATAGCTTAACAGACTAGATTCTATATATTCCTTTAGTAGCATAATTATAGATGCTATTTTATGACCTGGCTCATGGTGGTTTCATGGAATGAAACTCATGTTTTGCATCTGAATTGTAATTATGTAATGATGTAGTCAGCAAGGTAAATGTGTCTTGGGAAGCACATATGTGCCTATACTTCTTGCTGTATTTATTGTATTAAATGGGCTTGGTTTAAGATCAATCCATTTCATTAGTTTGGACAGCTCTCTTTTTAAAATGGGCTTTGGTTTTAAGGGCCACCCCATTATCTTTATTAGGACTGGAGTACAAGAATTCAGATATCTAATTATCTGTGCTGATTACCCAGACTAAATTACTCTTATTCACAGCAAGTAGTGCAATCCAAGGGAACTGATTACCTGGTAAGGAATTTCATGATCAAGCACATTTGAGATGCACAGACTCAGTTATATATTTGTATAAATGCCATAGTATCTGAAGTCATACTATTAACCACCAGTTCATCCCTCCATAAGTAAATATTTCAGCTTTGATCTGAACTCGAATCTAGTTTCATAAGTATATTATCTGTATAGGGAAATGTTTAGCTTATTAAAATAATAGTTATAATTCATAAAAAATTATCTCTGCAAACTAATGAGTGCAAATCTACTACTCTATAGCATAGCATAATTAAGGCATAGTTAATCATGGATCAAATGTGGATAAACATCCAAAATTGTAATAATAAATATTCATGTTGAACAGCTTGTAACCAATAACCTCACCTGTGAGTGAGATAATTTCACGTATTGTATTTAACATAACCTCATCCTTACCTGCGAGTGAGACAGTTTCATGTATTGTATTTAACATAACCTTATCCTCAATTGTGATATAATTTCACATATAGTATTTAGCATAACCACATCCTCACCTGCAACCTGAGATAATTTCAAGTATTGCATTTTACATTATTTTATTTTCTTAAATTTGGCTTATATTAAATTTTGTTTAAATATAGTTACACTTAGTGTCTTATTTTTTGCTCATAAACTGATTAGTAATTATTCATTATTATGCAAGAATCACAACCAAATTTATTGATATCTAATTGTGGGTCAGATCTCTATATATCTATATTTTATGAACATGTTAGTTAATATAATCAAATAGAAGTCTCATGTTTCACTGTTTTTCTACTGCCAGCATGACAATTAAAGAAATATGAGTGTAGCTTCAAATATCTCATCCATAAGATGGTAAATCTCTGAGCATTGGTAAAGTAACCAGGTGAGATTGAATTCAAAGTCTCAACAACCTTACTTCGATCAGCCTTGGGGTGATTTACTAAAACCCTGGATTTTGTTGCATGAGTGTACAGATATGACTGTTACAATATATATATATAACATAATAAAAATAATAAATTTAATGGTAATAAACTATTATAAACAGTCTTTCAATCTCCGGAAGTACTTTCAGATAATTTCTTAAACCTGCCTTAACTGCCATTAAATTTAAAAAAAAAAACAAAAAAAATAAAGCAGAAGTAAATGTCACCAATTAAAATCTCATGAATCTTGTATTTTAATGTTAGCATCTTGTCTATTTATTAAATGCATTTTATTCCTATCTATAAAAATTGCCTTCTTAATTTTTCTTTTATTATGGTTTCTCTCTTCATGAAGAATTTTCACACTTTCAAAATCAAATTTAAATTTATATTTATATGTTTTTTTCATGATCAAAGAAAACTGAAGCAGTCATTAAGTCACCATTATTCTTCCTTTTTAAACACTTATATAACAATTCATGCTCATTTAATCTCTTCTCAAAAGTACACCTCAATTCACCTATATATGATAACATACAGTCACAAAAAAATTAATATATATTACTTTTCTGCTTGACAGGTATGACATCCTTAGAATTATTCACTAATTTATTAACATGTTTGGAACATAGAATGAAACATTAAGCATGTTCTTATATTTATTTCAAATCCACAAGTGAAATTTTTTAAGGATATATATAAGAACATGTTTAATCTTTCATTCTGTGTTCCAACAATGTTAATAAATTAGTGAATAATTTTAAGGATATCATACCTGCCAAGCTACTAACATTAAAATACATTATTAATGAAATTTGAATTGATGATGTTATTTCTGCTGTGTTTTTTTCTTTTTTGAATTTAATAGCAGTTGATGCATGTTTAAGAAATTAACTGAAAGTACTTCTGGAGATCGAAAGGCTGTTTATAATAGTTTATTACCATTAAATTTATTATTTTTATTATGATTACAATTTTGTTTTAATTAATGGACATTTTATTTATATATGATATATTAAGATTAATACTCAAACTATTGATTTATTAAGTAAATGAAATACTCTCAATCCAAAGCACAAGAATCAGCTTTTATAGAAAAAGAATAGACTGTCTTTATTCATTATCTCATTTCATCTTTTTATATAGAGGTTTATCTGAAGCATTTTGGAAAGAGAGCATGCATTTTTGATCAGTCATAAAGCTGTTTTTAAATTGATTTATATTATTTTAATTGGTATTTGTGAAATTTTTCAGTATACACATTGTCAATACTAACTCAAGGAATGAAATACATTAATATAAAATATTTCCAGTCATTAATAATATGTAATATATCGAGATTAATACTCAAACTACTGATTTATTAAGTAAAATAAATACTCTAAATACAAAGTGCAAAACTATTTAATAAACCAGTACTTTGAGCATTGATCTCGATATATTACATAATATTAATGACTGTTAATATTTTATATTTAGTATTTTGATATATATATCAAAATAGTAAATGTTTTTTAATTTACCTATTATATGCAAATTCTGTATTGCTATATTATTTTCAAACCAGTAATAAATTATATATATATATATATATAGATAAATTATATATATATATATATATAGATCCATGCATAATAGGGACTAACACACCTTGCCTGTCATTGTTCATGAAAATTTGATTCCAGGTAAACATTGGAGGTTGTAGGCAGCTTAAGATTTGTAAACAAGCATCGAATATTTTTAAGTAGACAGCTCATATTCAGTTTTGTTAGCTATAAAATTATTGATAAAAAAATATTTAGCCATTTACTAGTCAGTTAATAAAACAAAAAAGTAAAACGATAAAACTCTTACTAAATAACAATTAACAAGACTAGAGAGTAATGTTTTTTTTCAGTGTTTATCTGTAATGGGATTCTGGAGAAACTTTTGCTTTATGATGGATTATTTAAACTGAAAATTTTAAAGTCATTAACTTATAAATATTGTATAAAACGTAAAAGTAGTTGCTGATAGGGTAAATAAAATCTAATGCTTTTCATAAGAAAGACCAATATTTAGAAACTAGTCTAAAACTTAATTAATACTACCATCTTTTTGTATCTGTTATTTAATCAGACTTATGGTAGATGGATCTAGAATAGAAAGATGTAATAAAGTGCTTTTTAAAATTAGTAAAAAAAATTGAGGATGTTTTATTTTTGTATTTATTAATTTCAAAAAAATAATAAACTTATATAATATATATATATATATATATATATATATATATATATATATATATATATATATATATATATATATATATATATATATATATAACACTAAAACTGTCTAACACTATACTAGCAAAAAATAAAATGCAAAACCATAAAACAATACAATACTAGATTAAATTCAAAATTTTACCAAAATCCTTACACAACGATGAAACCATGGTTATGTAAGGATTTTGGTAAAATGTTGAATTTAATTTAGTATTGTATTGTTTTATGGTTTTGCATATATATATACATGAGAAGTGACTTGAACTCAGACTCTCAAGCTCTTTTTAGCTATGCACTCAATTTCATACAACTGATACACAAGACCACATTCATGTAAAAAAGATAAATAATATCCAATCTATGTATTTTTTGCTGAACCAGCACTTAGCAATTGGTCCAGATCACCATCTCCCACACATATAAACAATCAGTGTTCAGTTTGTATAGACAGTATACTTATATTTGAATATTGTAACCTTCTCTTTCTTCCACTTCAATCCTATCTTTAGCTCAGCTCAAACATCAAAGCATATAACATATAGAAGCGCCACTTTATGAGACTCGATAATTAACTAGAAACGTATAATACATAAAAACACAAGGTAGACGTAAGAGATGGTTACAATATGTTGGTTTTAATATTGAGAGTCACATAGAATATGCTCCATAATGGCATTGCTATTGTAGAAATTTTCCATCTACAATGCTAGTACAACCATTAGGAAATTCCCACAACAGACAATGACTAGCATAAACTTTTATTTAAAATAATAATTATTCTACCCTTCACTTATTTAATAAACTATACAAAAAATAGTGAAATTAAATGCATACTAAATATCTTATAATAATTACTGATACCTTATGGATATCTCAAGGATAATAATTATTCTCTTATAATATAATAATTACTAACAGTAAGATAATTAAATAATGAGGGACTTTACTAAGATCCAATAATCTCAGTAATAACCACATCTAAGATGATAAACATAAATTAAATTCTGTTCTTAAAAATTAATGTAACTAATAATAATACTATAAAATTAACCGTTGCTATTTACTACCTTACTTCACATTAAATAATTTAATTGCATTTAGATATCTAATATCTTCATTATACATATATTATTTATAAAACATAATAATAATTTTACTATAATCAAGAACTTTACAGTACAACTATAATATCCTTTTCTTTCACTCATTTCACTACCTTAATTTGATTAGCAATTTTACTCTTTTTAATTATATCTTTTAAAAATATGAGCCTTGTAATATATTCTATCAAGAACAACCCTTTTTGATATAATACATTATTTTAAAATTTAACTTAAAAAGAAATTTTACTTATTTTAAATAATGATAATAATAATGTCTTAAAATATTATGACTTTTAATAAATACTCGCTCCATTTAGATAATATTATTAAATAGCACTTCTTAAATAATTATATTTTCAAATAATAAATCATTAATTACCAAGTTCTCCTTCTTTACAACATCTTAGGCATTAATTATCCAATAATTATATTTTTAATTGTAATCATTTTATATAATTTATGTGTTTTTTGGTATGACTTTGTGATAAAAATAATTCTGAGTAGAAATAAAGCCACCAGTCTAAAATTTATATTAAAATAACTGTTTATTTGTCAAATATTAAATAACATAATTAAAATATAAAATACATATGAAATAATTAAAATGTATGTACAATTATTTACACTGAAAAATAATTAAACATATTTATTTTCAATTTAGATTTTATATTATATAATTATTCTATTTTTCACATATCAAATTCATTATATCAACATGTATACTTTCATTTTTTTTCATGTTGATAATTAATTTTAAAATCCATGAGGAGTTCTTGTGGGTTCAACTTTTTAATCCTCTTTCATATAATGATACAATACATTATCTTTTACAATATTTACATAAAAATACAATACTTTTTTACTTTTCATAATGTAAATCTGCATAAACCCTATTCATAAAATTTAGGTATAAAAATTTTGGTTTATGTTATTATAATTTTCAATATCATATTGATACAATATTGAAATAATTAATTGAATCATGATTTGTTATTAATAAATGGCCTTTCATCCTGTCACTGTTTACTTATTTTCGTTCACTTTTTCATTTTTACTTTTAATCTCATATTTTATTTTTTAGTATTAAACCAGTCAGATTTTACTTAACTACTAAATTATTTGCATTTATTATTGTTTTTTTTTAAAACTATCTTCTACTACCTTGTGTAACGAGCACAGATGTTCGTTACATTGTTTTTTTTATATATATTATTAAACAAGTTAAAATAAAAAGTTCGCATTTAAAAACTTTCTTTAAAAATTAAAAATTGAAATTAAAATATCGTCTTAAACTCTTATATATTAAGTCGCACAGATAATGAAAAATTATTAAAATAAAATTTTTATTAAAGAAAAAGGTATTTTTAAAACTAAATTTTAAAAAAGATTTGGAGATAAAATTATATCTTTAAATTTGTCTTGAAATATATTTTTGATTTGGAAAACAGGGTAATTAATTAGAAATGGAAATGATTGTTAATTAGTTAAATTAAAACCAGCCTTGAGCATTTAAATGTAATAACCTCAGTCAGATAGAAAAAAAAAACAATAGAAACTGATTAGCCAATGAAAGAAATCCATTTGGGAAATCGGACCTCAGCGAAAGAATCATCACTCCATGATGCAATGTTAATTCAATCCTTGACATTAATATAAAAAGGACAGGTTTTGGAAAGCTTGGTAGTTTAGTGAATGAGGAGTGATTGATTATTGACGATGTAACAGCTAGGTGTTAGTGCTGAGGGGATTGAAAATGACGCACAGCTTCAATCCCTTCAGTTCTGTAAGAAAGGAAGAAAAATGGGCCATCGTTTCTTCATTGAGGACCAATTACACTAAAAAAAAAAAAAAAATCTCCAAAGGATAAATAAATCGATCAACCGGATACGAATCTTTGGACGATGTGGGAATTCACGTGCAAACGGCAAGGAATATACGAAGATGAACTATTTCAATAACCGTAAGACTTTAAAATTTATGAACAGTAAATTAAAAACTTTCCAGATTTAAATGATTTCAATATTATTCTACCTGACCAACATTATTGTATTAATTAGTTATAATTTTATTTAATGTATTTAATTTGTAAAATCATTTCCATTTATTTATTTAATTTTGTTCTTTAAGTTTTATTATGATTTCTGTTTTCCGTTAAATAAATTATAAAAAAATGTTAAACTTAAGTCGGGCGTGAATGGCTGTATCGATTTGTAAAGATATATTAAGGGAGGGTAATCTTGGGTTGTTCATTTCGTAGTTGAATTGGTTCAATGGATTGGATATATTTATGTAATTAGTAGGTGTAATATGAGATCCGCTACGGGCAGGATTATAGATATATGCCACACACCCTCTGTTTGCCTATGGATGGGTTTGTAAGTCGGCAGAATACCGCAGCCCATTCCTATGGAGTTTTTAGTTTATTGATCTACTTGCCCACAGATGTCACATCCCTGTGGGTGGAGAGTCAATGTCGTTTCTATTTCTACATATTGTTCAGATGTACATTCCTGACAATATAGTTGTGTCGTCATATCATGCTACATTGAATACATGAATGTATCAGATGGATTGACGCCAGTTGATTGCGAAATGTGTTGCCTAAGGTTAAGTAGGGATAGAATATTTTATTTTCAAATGCAAATCTATGTAGTCGATTCAGGCTCGATCCTAAATAAAACTATTAAATTTAAGTTGTTTATAGATGCTTGCATAGATTGGTTATCGGTTAGGTATGTTTTGGGTTTTCATATTTGATCAAAATATATAGACATTCGATAAATAATGATACCTTACGGTGAGTGTCTCTAATGTATTTATTCGGATGTCCTTTAAGTTCTTGGTGATGATGCAAGTATCTTACGATGAATACTAGAGGGTTTCTTATAATTCCCTATGCAATTGTCAGTAATCAATAATTTTGTATTTTGATCGTTTATGTTTACTTTGAAATGTTTTTGACCGTTGAAATCTATGTAACCGATCTATAGCAACATATTAAACAGGTTTATAAGCCCATCTGTGCGAACTTGATTAAAAATGTAAATTTATAATATAATAGTAACTCAATGTAAATTAAAGTAAAATCAAAGTTAAAAATAATGTTAAATGTTTAAATGTAAATCACTAAAATAATTTTAAACCTTATATATATGTGCATAAATAAATCTGTTTGTATGATAATTACTGGCAGTGGCTTACTTTATTCTTTTATATACTAGTAAATGATATTATTAAATCTCTGCTATTCCACTGAGCTAGTGACATGGGCTAACGACCGGAATCAAAATTTAAAAAAAAAAAATATTTTACTTAGGGTTAGTAATTACGGTATTAACAAAATTTACAAACATTCAGTTAATAATTTTACAAAAAAACTATATACAAAAAGAAAAAGAAAATGTTGACCATCGCCCACCTAAGGACCATTTACGTTAACACCCCTCCCCCCGAGAATTCTATTTTATTTTATCCATTTGATTTCTACTTACGGCATGACAAACAAATTATTTAACTTATTTAGGAAGGTTGCATTGAGATAAATATGTTCCAAGATAATGGATTTATACGTGTAAATTTGCAGCACAATTATAACTACCACCAACTTATTTATGACTGATTGAAATGCATAAATAGGATTACACTGACGTAAATTCCCAATGGTACTCATCGTAAGGTACCACCTTTCGATCATAAACTTACGGGGCTGTGCGCCTATACACGTTAATGCATAAATATATATTAACAAAAAAAAAGACATATCCAATGCAACCTTTTGATTTTCTTTTTAATTTACAAAAATTAGTTTTAAAATTATTTATACTTTCTTTATTTAATATATATGCGCAATTTCTTGCTGGCAGTGCTTTTATAAGATTTAAAATATATGACTTATGTAAACAGATAAAACATTTCATTTTGACAAAATTTGCTCAGGGTATATGTGGTTTTTTTAAAGATCGGCCCCACGTTGGGCACCAGTTGTAACGATCCGGAGAAATGACTTACGTAAACTGCACTACGGGGCGCCATCTAGGCATTTGAACCTAGAAAAATTTATAAAGTAGGCAGATACGTAAGTCAAAAAAAAAATTTTTTTTTTTTTAAATTTTGATTCCGGTCGTTAGCCCATGTCACTAGCTCAGTGGAATAGCAGAGATTTAATAATATCATTTACTAGTATATAAAAGAATAAAGTAAGCCACTACCAGTAATTATCATACAAACAGATTTATTTATGCACATATATATAAGGTTTAAAATTATTTTAGTGATTTACATTTAAACATTTAACATTATTTTTAACTTTGATTTTACTTTAATTTACATTGAGTTACTATTATATTATAAATTTACATTTTTAATCAAGTTCGCACAGATGGGCTTATAAACCTGTTTAATATGTTGCTATAGATCAGTTACATAGATTTCAACGGTCAAAAACATTTCAAAGTAAACATAAACGATCAAAATACAAAATTATTGATTACTGACAATTGCATAGGGAATTATAAGAAACCCTCTAGTATTCATCGTAAGATACTTGCATCGTCACCAATAACTTAAAGGACATCCGAATAAATACATTAGATACACTCACCGTAAGGTATCATTATTTATCGAATGTCTATATATTTTGATCAAATATGAAAACCCAAAACATACCTAACCGATAACCAATCTATGCAAGCATCTATAAACAACTTAAATTTAATAGTTTTATTTAGGATCGAGCCTGAATCGACTACATAGATTTGCATTTGAAAATAAAATATTCTATCCCTACTTAACCTTAGGCAACACATTTCGCAATCAACTGGCGTCAATCCATCTGATACATTCATGTATTCAATGTAGCATGATACGACGACACAACTATATTGTCAGGAATGTACATCTGAACAATATGTAGAAATAGAAACGACATTGACTCTCCACCCACAGGGATGTGACATCTGTGGGCAAGTACATCAATAAACTAAAAACTCCATAGGAATGGGCTGCGGTATTCTGCCGACTTACAAACCCATCCATAGGCAAACAGAGGGTGTGTGGCGTATATCTATAATCCTGCCCGTAGCGGATCTCATATTACACCTACTAATTACATAAATATATCCAATCCATTGAACCAATTCAACTACGAAATGAACAACCCAAGATTACCCTCCCTTAATATATCTTTACAAATCGATACAGCCATTCACGCCCGACTTAAGTTTAACATTTTTTTTATAATTTATTTAACGGAAAACAGAAATCATAATAAAACTTAAAGAACAAAATTAAATAAATAAATAAATAAATGGAAATGATTTTACAAATTAAATACATTAAATAAAATTATAACTAATTAATACAATAATGTTGGTCAGGTAGAATAATATTGAAATCATTTAAATCTGGAAAGTTTTTAATTTACTGTTCATAAATTTTAAAGTCTTACGGTTATTGAAATAGTTCATCTTCGTATATTCCTTGCCGTTTGCACGTGAATTCCCACATCGTCCAAAGATTCGTATCCGGTTGATCGATTTATTTATCCTTTGGAGATTTTTTTTTTTTTTTTAGTGTAATTGGTCCTCAATGAAGAAACGATGGCCCATTTTTCTTCCTTTCTTACAGAACTGAAGGGATTGAAACTGTGCGTCATTTTCAATCCCCTCAGCACTAACACCTAGCTGTTACATCGTCAATAATCAATCACTCCTCATTCACTAAACTACCAAGCTTTCCAAAACCTGTCCTTTTTATATTAATGTCAAGGATTGAATTAACATTGCATCATGGAGTGATGATTCTTTCGCTGAGGTCCGATTTCCCAAATGGATTTCTTTCATTGGCTAATCAGTTTCTATTGTTTTTTTTTTTCTATCTGACTGAGGTTATTACATTTAAATGCTCAAGGCTGGTTTTAATTTAACTAATTAACAATCATTTCCATTTCTAATTAATTACCCTGTTTTCCAAATCAAAAATATATTTCAAGACAAATTTAAAGATATAATTTTATCTCCAAATCTTTTTTAAAATTTAGTTTTAAAAATACCTTTTTCTTTAATAAAAATTTTATTTTAATAATTTTTCATTATCTGTGCGACTTAATATATAAGAGTTTAAGACGATATTTTAATTTCAATTTTTAATTTTTAAAGAAAGTTTTTAAATGCGAACTTTTTATTTTAACTTGTTTAATAATATATATAAAAAAAAACAATGTAACGAACGTCTGTGCTCGTTACACTTGGAAAGAAATTATAACACTTCTAAAACATAACTAGTCTATATATGATGCTCATTGTATATCTTTTTTATCACATCCAAAAAACTCTATAGATAAGAAATTGATTTTTAATAAATTATTATCTCTAAATATAGGAATGCATGTCTCTCTTCTTAATAGAATGCTGTAATTTGGCAAATAGTCGTTTTCATATTAATGATTCTACCCCAATATTCAAGCTTATCTATTAAACTCCTTTGGAAAATAACATCCATGTCTTGTGGAAATTCCTTTCATCTTCTCATACTAAAGTGTCACATAGATCAATTCCATTATAATATTTTAATCAGTCCTTCAGGATGATATTTCATCATATTCTGGAATTGTAACTTATTTTATTATGATGTATATTTTTAGCATCAATGACCACAAGCTACCTCACAACTAATATTACAATTTCATTTTCTCCTCAAGTATTCTTCTATAATATTAACAATTATATTACAAATCAAATCATATCTTATGATAAAGGTCAACATTATACTTTTTATCATACTAAATTGAGATCATAACTATTTTGTTACTTTTACCATTCTGCTGCATCTCTTCCTATTTTCATTTGAGATTCAGATAGCATAGGTCCTTTTATTTCCATGAATCCCATCTCTTGATTCATGGTTATAACATCAATTTACTTATTAAATATATTTTATATTATAATATTACTAAATTAATTTAAATAATTTTACCTTATAATATAACTATAAAGAATTATTTTACCCATACTCTCTTTTTTTTACACTCACATATACTATATTAACTTTTTGTAAGCACATTTCTTATTATCATCATTTTTTCAAAAAATACCTTAAATATATAAAATATACTAATATGTTGTAATATCCAAATCAAATACATCTAATATTATTACCTTATCACTAAACTTAATATCTAATATTACATTCACATTAATATTAATAATAATAACCAAAGAAAAAAATATTATTTTTCTTTTTTTCCTCCTCCTCCTAGTCCTGCATCATTATAATCTTCAGCATGACACTTCACACCTCCTAATGAGTTATTAATTTTATTTCTCCACTTGCCAACAACTCCTAGGATCCTGTATAAAACATTATTGATAAAACTCTTTAAACATTTGATGCATCTTTGCTTAAGTTTTCAGATCTGAGTATGTTCTAATATTAAATATAAATAACTATCATAGAAATTTAATAAAACTGAAGGTAAATAAATAATTCAATACACATTTGAATATTAATCTCTCCACTATTAAACTTTTCATAGTATTAATTCATATGTCATTCCTTCTTCCATTTTTTCTCCTTATTATATTTTACTCAATAATTATTTCTTTCCAAAGTAAATATAAATAAGTTCACTTAACTCTACTATCTGGCAATATACTATTTTATCAAAATTTTTCATATAAAAATTAATAGCTTCTCTTGATAAATTTTATTCTTTTAGTATTTTATACTATAAGATAATCTTATTTGCTAAACAAAATGTTCTTTCTTGAAATAAGCTTTTATTAATATAATCTATAATAACCATTTATTATCATATTCATTTACTTAATATTCCTTAATTATTAAATATACAACAAATATCTACCTTCTTTATAGTTTATAAAGATAATTGAAATAATACAAGTTACTTGTAATTTTGAAGATAACTATTTTCATTTGACATTTTCTTTCCATTAATAAATTTTAAAGTTCAGTAAACTAATTTAAGTATTTTACATAAGTTATCAGTTTGTATTTATTTTAGCTCCTCTTTATAATTAAGTTATTCTTTAAATTAATCAACAAAGTAGAAATAAACAAAGCACATTTCCTTATGTGATAGTATTTACACCTTTTAATTAATTGAAGTTGAGAATCCTTATTCTTTGTGGGTTTTCCAACCATTAATATAATAATAATAATAATAATAATAATAATAATAATAATAATAATAATAATAATAATAATAATAATAATAATAATTTATCTTTGCATTTATTCTTCAATAGCATTTTTAATTGTGAATTGATATTTCAGACTGTAATTGTATTGCAAACAAAGAAACTTAGTTTATCTTACTCCATCATTTTTAAACTACTATTAAAAATATTACATTCCTTTCAACATGATTAATTTACTCATTTTTATTGTTTGCAAAATAAAATATATTAAATTTTATAATTTTTACAAACTTTTATGTAAAACAACAATTCACATTATTTTATGATTTATATATTTCTCTTTTTTCCTTTTTCTCCTTTCTCCCCTCTAGTTCATCTGCTTTTTTCTTTCATACACCCTGATAGCATGACATCAAAAAACCAATTAATTACATCTCATTGGTCAATTAATTAAAAATTAACCAGCAGTTTTTGAATAATTATTTTGTTGTCTACATTTTAATAATAATAATAATAATAATAATAATAATAATAATAATAATAATAATAATAATAATAATAAATCAATTATTTTATATAGTGCGAAGTTTTATAAACTGTAATAGCTAAACAGCATTAAGCTGTTGCACATGCGCTTTGCAGATTTTAACTATAAATGACTGAATACAAACACTTCAAACACATGATAAAGTCTTTGGGAAAATAATAATAATAATAATAATAATAATAATAATAATTCAATTCAATTCAATTCATTTATTTACCATACAAAACTACAGCATAAAGCCAATTACAGTATTACACCATAACAAATATATAAATACATAAATGAGTTTAAATGACAAATTATTAATATAATTATGTGCCATATTTCAATAAAAGATAATTAACACATTTAAAAATCTAAAGTAAAATTAAATATCAGCATATAAACAATTATTATTAAAACATTAATAATAACAAATAAATAAAAGGGATAAATATAAAGCGCGTAACAAAATAATAATAATAATAAAACAATTTAACATATATATATAAACAAAATCAAGTTAAACCAATCAAATATGACATTTAAATTTAATAACATAACAAAATTGATTATAATCTAAATTGAAGTAATTATTATTACTACAAATCTGATTATATAAATATGGCAGTCTAAATAAAGGAGAAAACCTAAGAACATTGGAATGACAAGTTTTAATGTAACAAACAGAAGCAGACCGAGTATCATGCACATGAGATCTAATTACAACAGTAGATAATAATAATAATAATAATAATAATAATAATAATAATAATAATAATAATAATAATAATAATAATAATAATAATAATAAAAATCAATAAATATTTTTAAAACTGATAAAGTTTAAACAATTTTAAATTAAAATTTAAAATACATTATCTTTTTAATTAATTTAAACTAAAATATTTTAATAATAGTATTTACTCCTAAAACATTATTATTATTACAATCTTTAAAAATATATCATTATTTTATAGAAAATAAATTATTTTACTTTTATTTCTTTATTAGAATTCAGTGAATAAATAAGACATTCCTATTTTAAAAGATCACTGTGATATAAAGTACTAAGATTAAATTTCTTCCTATTGTAACTTTTACTGAAATATAACATACTTATAGAAGTAAATGGGTTTAGATTTATTAAAATCACTTATATTAAACTTACATAACTGTTAAAAAATAATTACAAATAAAAGATGTGTATTCCTTATCCCCACTGAACTCTCTCTTTAAGTCTTATATATTAAATTATTTGTGCCAGTTATATTTAGAAAATTCAAAATTGTGGACTAGAATGTATGTTTTTATATATTAAATCAGCATAATTAACCAATTAAAAGCTTACAATATATATAATATTTACAGGTTCCTTCATGTATGATTTTAAACTGATATTTAAGCTTGATCAGACAAGCCATCAATTGTAACCCATGAATGTCTTATATCAACATATATATACAGAAAGCTCTCATTCCATAATTTATAAATATATCATGTTTTGCATTCAATCTGTTTCATTAGTCTTGAAATCAGCACTTTAAAAATACATGTTATTTGTTTTACAGATCTGTTGTTTTTCAAACTGTCATTTTTTCACCTACCATTGACAAATAACAATCCAAAAAATGACAGAAACAACTTCACTCTCTTTCTTATTTTTTATAAGTCAAAAATAACATTTATTTATTTTTTTAACTAGAAATATTTTTAAAAACATTTAACTTTATTTAACTTTTAATCTTTTAAAAACCATATTAAATAAATTACAATTTAATTTTATTTAATTAATAGAATGATGTTTAACACTAGTTTTTAAAACTTTTATTATTTTCCATCAAATTTGAATGATCCTTGTTACTCCAGAAAAGTCATTAATCTGGTAAGAATATGGAAATGATTTCTGGATTAATAGTAATCAATCGGTAATAACAACATCTCCGTACATAAATCACAGATAATAAATACTACTATAAAAATAGTCATCAATATGTTTAATTAACACCAAAATTACAAATTTCCTTTATTATAAACCTACTGATAATTTAAAAACATATGCAAAATGAATTCATATCTATCCTCCTTACTTAATATTAATTGTATAAATCTTCCAGCAAGATGGCTTAATTTCTGCTTGCAAAATTTGTTATGTTATTAATTGCATAAAAAGAAAGTTTAAAATTCTGTGCTTAAGATGGACATAGGGTCTTAAGACAAGTATGCTATTAAGGAAAAACTGATAAATGGAATTTTAATGCTTTGTTATGCTTTCATCATTCTGAAATTATATATAAGAACAGATTATATTTGTTTTGGTTTTTTTTTTTTTCAGACAAAGAATTAATGAATTTTCAAAAGTATCAGAAGTGATTCAGTGGTATGTATATTAACTTTTTTCTAGTCTTTCTTACCTAATATCAACTAAACAAATGCCTTAACAGGACAAATTGTAAACTATTAATAATTTAATATTTGCATGAAGGTTTGTGATGATGGTATACTAGATGTGATAATATGTTAGACTATTTCCATCATCTATCAGTAAATATTGAATGTCTCACATAAGGTTTTGAGTAATATTATTCTTCACTCTTCTTCAGGTGTTGCTGACCTGACCAGTGACAGTATTAGTACATTCAAGAATCTAAAGGTGTGAGTTCAACTCATATGCTAAGACTGTTACTAGTCAGGTCAGCAACACCTGAAGAAGAATAGAGAATAATACTGTTCACAACATTGTGTCATTACTAATCTATATTGACTATTTGTGCATTATTAGTAACAAGTTGTATGTATTTGAAAAGTTTATATAAAGTTCAAAATTTTCTATACATTCAACATTCACTCATAGATGATGAAAATAGTCCAACATATCACATATTAATAATGTAACTTTTAATGCATTACAATTTGATTTTTTAAAAATGTAGTTAAGACAAAATTCCTTCTTGAATTGCTAAATACTAAGGTAATGCAACAATTAAAAAATTATTAACATAATTAATTTAAGTAGATGCAAAAAAAGTGCAGAACGATATTTCTAATCATTTTATTGATTTATGGAATGTTTACTAATTTAAGAAATCATATAAACCTACTTCTCTAATCTTCACCAAATTAAATGACATCTATAGACAGACTTTCACAAGTAGTGATTGTTCACCAAAATATAGAAACATGATCAAACCAAAGTGATAAAACCAACAGCCAAGTTTACATCTAAACTCTTCAATTGAGTACCACGTTTCATTTTAATTATGAATCAATACAAATAATACATTGAGAGTTAGTTTTACGGAAATCCTCAAAATTTGACCAATGATTGAAATATTTTTTTTTGTGAAAGACATCTTCTGTAAAGTTAGAAATAATATGCATATACTTCCATGTATTGTTCAATTTGAAGTTTTTATCAATTTTATGTTGCTTTTTAGTAGGTTTTTTTTTTAAGTAATAGACTGTAATCTGGGATTAATGACTTTCTACAAAATCTCATTTCCCTGTAGTGTAAACAAATTATATTCTATACCTTACATATCCTATCAAAACTTCTTTGTTTCATACAAAAAATGTGGGTCATTGAATAGTTCGGCACTATTTATATATGTATTTAATATACCATATTCATAATATATTTTTTATATTACTAATGCATTAAATTATAAGATTTGCAAAATTAACTGATTAATTTTTATCAAAAGATTTATGAAGGAAATTAGAAAAAAAAACTTATTATGAAAGTTGAAAGAAATTTACCACTTCAATTACCACATTTCATTACTACACAGAAGCAACAATTAAAGCATTAAGTCAGGAAATACGCTATTATAGAAAAAGTAAAGCAAGACTATTGGAAACGTGGAGATTTATTATCTATTATTAACTGTTTACTGCTAAATAAATTACCGATGCAATTTTTAAACTTAGGCTAGCAAAAATAAAATAACATTTTAAATCACCAGAGTACTCATTTTAAGAATGAATCCATAAATCTGTATTAAAACATATCTTTAACGTATAATATTGTTATAAAATATATCAAAAAAAAATGTCATCGGCCATATTTTTAAAATTAATATCTATTTTAACCCATTCACATTAGGTCATAATACGAAGTTTGATTCCAAGTTGAATAAATCTTGACATT
This sequence comes from Epiperipatus broadwayi, assembly GCA_028023455.1. Classification (NCBI taxonomy): domain Eukaryota; kingdom Metazoa; phylum Onychophora; class Udeonychophora; order Euonychophora; family Peripatidae; genus Epiperipatus; species Epiperipatus broadwayi. The sequence goes on along the minus strand of JAQFVV010006202.1, from coordinate 14,562,056 downwards.
TTTTAACCATAAACAGGATTATAATTTCTTTTAAAATAACTAGTTCATCATGGTAACCTAACCATCCATTCAATACTGATCAATACACAAGAATCTAGCTATTATTTACTGTAGCGTAAAAATCATAGATTACTCTGGTTGATGAAATATTGATCTGTTGACTTATAAATAATAATAAAATTATAATATGATATGATACTTATCAATGTTTGGAAATGTATCCTATTCCTATGCATAACGAGTTTGTGGTGAGCTTTATTTTTGCAGCTTAATATGCTTTTTTGATTTTAATATATGTGCAATCTATAATTTTCCTATCCCATCTAACTGCCTATCTACTTACTTATTTGTCTATGATATTTATCTATCTTAATTTATATGTGTGTGGGTGTTTGTGTGCGTGTGTGTGCACACACACACATTAATTCAAATATTTTCATGAATAGAAGCTAATTACTTATAATTATTGATGGAAAACTCTTTAAATTTTATGATGAAACTCTTTTTTTATACACATCTCATAGCTATCATAAAATTAACGTCAGGAAAAAAATCCAGATTCTTATTTTTTTTTAATAGTAAGGAATCTAATTCGTGAGCCATTTACTCTCATATTAAATTTAAAAAACATGATATCAATTTCATAAATTATAAATGCCAGAAAAAATTGACCGATATGCCAGAAAAAATTGACCGATATGATCAGAGTTTAATTATTAAAAAAGGTTAAAGAAATTTTTAAAAGACCCAATAACTTGAACTAAAAAGAATGAGTTAAATAAAGTTTTGAGAAAAAAAATTTCTATTTAAAACTCTTCAACCAATAATCTTTCAGAATGGGAGAATAATATAAGAATAAAGAACTTAAACTAAAAGTACATTTTGTAATTTAAGAGAGAAAAACTCTGAGGAAGCTGTGCTGTGATGCAAAGAAATGTACCATGATCATGGAGTTTACCACAAATAATCAAAAATAGTATATATATATATTTAACAAAACTTATTAAAAAACATATATATATATATATTTAACAAAACTTATTAAAAAGCATATAGTTACAGATACTGAAAAATGTTAATGTAATATATTATCTGATTATAATCATATTTCTAACCCAATCACTCTCAGATCCAGTGCATCGTAAAGTAATGAGATAACCTTGTTGTACTTTGGGTTTAAGCCTCTTTTGGCTTTCTCTAACACTATTTTGCTATTTTTATATTCATTTGACAGAAAATTTGGAAATAAAATAAATATTGATTTATTAGAAAAATTATATAAAGGTGTCAATAGTTTACAGCCAAAAACTATAACTAAGTTGGAAAAGTCTAGATTGTTACTGATTGGGAGATTTTTTGACCTTGGACATAAAACAAACTTGTAAACTCCTATTTAAATGTTATTAGCAATAAGCAAAAAAATTGTATACCTTCATAGTTTATTTAAATATTTACAATTATTTTTATAAAATATTTGTATAGTAATTATTAAAAAAATATATAGTTATGTTTACACTTAATTTTTAAAAAAAATATGTTTCATTTTACAATTCCAAATAAAAATTTTGAAATAACACTAAAAAAACTGTAATCATTATGCCTTACTGAACACTGTTGTACAGAACTTTTTTGATATTTTTATAATTATAAATGTAATTTTAAATTTTAGAACAGCATTTCATAGCTTTATGGTGGCTATAATTATGCATTCACTTTTTAAAAAATGTAATTTATTCAACAAAGTTTCCATTTATTTATTTTTTCCATTGCTGTTATGACAATCAACCATAAAGAAAAAAGTAATTGTTATCATTACATATTTCACTTTATTTTACTTTCTATATTTAAAAAGTTCAAAAACACTTTTTAGAACATTTTTAATTTAAAAATTTATATTTCTAATAATCAAGTATAATTTATTGATTCATACTACTGAATAAAAGTTTTAATTCTAAAATAAAATATTGAATTACTAACTCAAATAACTACTTGGAAGAATAAGTATAAGAATGTTAAATTATGGCTTTAAAATTATTTAAGATCTTAGGAAAGAATTGCAATATTAAATAAAAAAGTGATAAAACATATGTTAATAATAAAAAATAAGGTATTTCATCTTTGACAAAAATTAAAGTCTGTATCTGATATTAAAAGTAATGGAATAGATTTTAAACTGATAATAATAATTGGTAATTGTTGGTACATTTATTAAAATATAATATTTATCAATTCAGAGCATGCTGAAAGTACAATGTTTGTAATGTAAATTAGCCTACAGCAGATACAATATAATTTTGTAACATACAGACTACTAGCAGCATATCATACCTCTTCTAAGAAGAGTGCTTGTTTTATATACATATTATTTTAAATTTGGTTTTTATTATAAGCATTATTTTTAATATATATTAAACTATTTGTATATATAAAAAAAATATAGCTATAAAATTGCAAAAATAAAAAAATAAAATTACTTTTGCTTAAGTGGATTCAATTGATTGATTTTTTAAAGATGAGTTATTATAATGAAATAAATATGCTTTTTATTATTGCTGTATTAGCTACAATAGTTTTATAATATTTGTTTTATAAAAAAGAAAAGAAAGATCACTTAAAAATATTTTAAAAATTGCAGCCATTAAAACTACAAGGGATGGGATATACTACTAAATCAGAAAGTGGGGGAGCATAAAATTTATACTATATGAGCTAAATTCAAATTAGTTTCATTTTTTCAAAATATGGATATATTTTGGAAAGTTCTGAGATGAACATCTGTTCAATTAAAAAAAATATATGAAGTTAAGGCATTGGAAAATTAACAATAGTATGTAATATTGCTTGTAGTCATTGAAGGTTAATGTATTATGGTGACTTATAAATACAGAATAAAAGAAAAAACCATCACATAAACTGTTGTATTGCTTGAGTTTTTTTTAAATTAGCAATTGATTTACTTATTAGTTTAAAAAGTTTTATAATGAACAAAATAGTGGGAAATGTAATATTATGAACATATGGTTTTATAACCCATTTACAAACTTTAGTTATTGGCCAGAATTACATTCACTTAATTTCTGCATAAACTGAAATTTTTATTATTTGGATACTTTAAAAATGCAATTTATCTTTTTAACATTTATACTTTGACATTTGATTACTAAAAAGAATTGGATACAGTAAAAAAAAAAAAAATTATTGTATCAATGACTTTCCATTTTCTAAAAGAGTCACTGAATAGATTATTTTGTATGAATAAAGCTTAAGTCCACTGAACATAATTTGTGTTCTCATCTCTTGGTATGAACTAAATCTGTTAAAGTTTGCTTTACCTTCTGTTTGATTTTCATACCCTATTGGAATTCATTCTGTCTTATTAAATACATCATATTGTGTAAAAATACTCATAAATCTTACAATGACTGTGGGGTTTTATTTAAAAAGTTCATATAAATAAAAAAACTAGGTAAAAAATAAATAAATAAAAATATCCCTATTAAAAAATAAATACTTTATTTTTCCATAGAGAAATAATAGGTGCAAAAATAATAAGTCATCAGTGAATCAACTTCCAGTAGGTGAAGATATATTTTTATTTGTTTTTATAAATCTAATTATCTAGATACTTATTTTCAGTTACAGGAATATCAGGATTTATGGCACAGCTACCTAAATAATATCCCAAGTTTTTGTCATATTTTTCAGACAACTGAAAACAAAACCATTAGATATTCCAATCATACTTGAACTCCTGTAAATGCTATGGCTAGTGAATGTATTGACCATAATATATATATACATATATATATATATATAGTTACCTTGACAACAGTTTGAAATTGTTGATTGTTATTGATATTGAAATTGTCCAAGTGTTGACTGGTTTTTAATGATTACTTATAAACCCATTTTGCCTTGAGCATTATTACACTTATTATTTAAGCGATACTTTGAGTGCAATTCAAAATTTATAATTGCAGTTTGTAATGTTATAATTGACTATTTATTATTCAGAATAGGTTATATTTATCTGCTTAAAAAAGTTTATTTTAATTTTTTGTATCAATAATTTCAATCTCTGTGGTCAAGTTGCAATCTATAGTGTCCATATAAGCATATTGGACCATTAATAAAAGAGGGATTCCACTTTTATTGTTAAAAAGAGGTTGCCTTGACAACAGTTTGAAATTGTTGGTTGTTATTGATATTGGGATTGTCTAAATGTTGACTGGTTTTTAACAATATATATTTATATTTACACATACCAACAATTTATTTAATTACATCGTCTTTTTTTTTTATATGTTCTCTTTAATTATGAAATTGCTATATACATATCATGATTACTATCTTTCAACAACAGCAAAGTACATCTCATAATCCCAGACTAATTTTTATTAAGGATTTCTGTCTGTTCATATATTTCTAATTACATCTTTTTAAAATTTTTAAGTTGAAATGTATATTTTGTAAATCATTGAATGTATAGAGGGGGTTGTCAAATAAAAGATTGATTGACAAATGTACTATTATATCATTTTAATCGTTGTACTTTCCTTTTAAAAAATAAGAACTCAATTACTTAAACCTGGTTAAAGTTATGAAATTTGAATTTTTTGTGTTTGTAGAAATAGAAAATTGTTTGAGGAATTGGGCAGTTACTTCAGTGTGCTTATTATTTCTTAGAATATATGTATTTTTTTCTCTTTTTTTGTAGAATTTCCAACATTAAAAATAACAGTATTGACCTTGTTTTAAAATAAAATTTGAATTAACATTAGTTTCATCAATAACAATATTCTCCATATTCATTGGAATTTATTTTTGTTTTCATTTTCGCTTTTTATTTGGTCTTTTGTTTAATCAGTATTTGAACTAAACATGCAAATTAAAAATGCTTAATTTGAAACTTAATTGCTATATCCATAAATAATTTTAAAAGTTTATTATTCTAAATGATAATATTCTAGATAAGTGACTCCATCTTAATTTTTCCATATATTGAATTATTTATTTATAATTTTTGTGTAATTATTATTTTTAATAATGCATTTGGTTAATATTCTTATCTGAAGCCTTATGTTGCTGGCATTTAAATTGTAATTATATGTTGAACTATTTCTATCATCTGTTTTAAAGACATTCATTATATTCTTTATATTTTTTTCAAATACATTATATAATACTAAATCAGCCAAGCACTTTACTACTGTTACACAATGGTTTATTTACCACCCTTTTTTACATTTTACAGTTTTAACTGCCCTAGCAATCTTCTTCAGAACTATAACATAATGCAAACATATGAATATAAATATACATGAAAATGGAATGTAAATTATATGTTCATGTATAATGAAAATGGAATGTAAATTATATGTTCATGTATATATAAATATACATGAACATATAATTTACATTCCATTTTCATGTATATTTATATTCATATGTTTGTATTATGTTATAGTTCTGAAGAAGATTGCTAGGGCAGTCAAAACTGTAAAATGTAAAAAAAGGGTGGTAAATAAACCATTATGTTCATGTATATATAAATATACATGAACATATAATTTACATTCCATTTTCATGTATATTTATATTCATATGTTTGTATTATGTTATAGTTCTGAATAAGATTGCTAGGGCAGTAAAAACTGTAAAATGTAAAAAAGGGTGGTAAATAAACCATTGTGTAACAGTAGTAAAGTGCTTGGCTGATTTAGTATTATATGATACACATTCGGCAATGCAATAAGAAAGAGTAGTTATTATATTGTATATTGTGGATTATTACTAATAGTTGATTGTATTTGGAAAAATATAAATAAATTTTGAATTTTATTTACAAATATTTAACTATTCAACCTTATGATGGAAATAGTTCAACATATAAATATTTTTAATATGTTTTGTAAATTATAACATTTTCTTTGTAATTGCATAAACTTGTAATGTTATTCAGGAAATATCTAACAACTTACTTCACATAAACTTACAAACTTAAATAAATAATTGTACAAAATTTTGTAATATTTGCAATGCAAGTAATTTGTAGAGAATTTAAGCATATATAATAGAGTTTTTTAAACTAATATTTTTACAGTATTTTTTATATCACTTTTATCAATGCAATTTTTAAAATTATTCTTGTTTATAGTACATTACAAGACATTTTAATATATGCAAATTAATAAGGATATGCATTTATTTAGAGAGGATTTGAATACAGACTTTCAAGCTCTCTTCAGCTATCTACTCTATCTTATATGTATTGAATAAAATCATTGCAGAATGAAAATTATCAAGTAATACAAAATTTGATATTTTTTCTACAATAGCCAATTATAAGTTAGTAACTAAATTTTGTAAATACTTTGCTTATTTGAGGATCTTCTGCTGAGCATTAATCCAAGTATGAATTACATTGTGTTCTAACCATAATAATGTAAACCTGGTCCATTAAAATTGTAAATAAAGACTATTGTAAAAACAAATATTACCCATATATTAATACTCCTCATCATATTATTCTCATTCTGTGTAATTGTACATATTGATATAATGTGAATATGAAAATATTAAAAAAAATAATTGTACAATAACATAGGACATAAAAATAGTCATTAATTTTATGCTAATTAAAAAATAAGATTTACATTACATTTTTATTAGCTCAAAAATTAAAAAAACTAATCTTTGCTAATAGTTATTACATTAATGATGTCATAAAAATACCATTTTAATACACAGACACATATATATATATACATATATATATATATATATTATATACACACACATATATATAATACAGAACATTCAAGTTTCCTTCAGTCACACATAACCACACATATGAGGAATATAAATGATTTCCAATATACATATTTTATGCTGAACTGGCACTCATCAGTTGGTTCAGATCACCAGCTCCCATATATATAATCAGTGCTCAGTTTATATTAAGATAGAAAATTTTCTCACCTTAATGGACAGGCTTCAATATACTCTATTTTCCAACTCTTCAGGCATCCACACCATTGAAAATCTGATTATGGAACACCCAAATACCCTGTTAATGTCAATATTAATATTATTATCATACCCATGTTTGAGTATTCCATCATCAGATTTTCAGTGAGATGGATAAATGAATAATAAGTTGGAGAGTAGTATAGACTGAAGCCTGTTTGTTAAAGGGTAAAGATTTGCTATCTTAATATAAACTGAGCACTGATTATATATATATATGTGTGTGTGTGTGTGTGGGAAATAATGATCTGGATCAACTGATGAGTGCTGATTCAGCATAAAATACATATATCGGAGATCATTTATCTTTCTCACATGTGTGTGGTCATATGTATCAGTTATATGAAATAGAGTGTATGGATGAAGGAGGTTGAAAGTCTAAGTTCAAATCCCCTATGTTACATCTGGACTCCAGGTATATAAAACATACCTGTATTGCACATATATAATTGTAGAAATTTTTTGTCATTTGGAAATCTGTGTATTATGTTTTTTTTATTTACAAATAATCATCAATTCACTTGTAATCAACATACTATTGATATTTCTTTTGTTTTGTTTTTTGAATGGAAAAACTTAGTGATAAAAACTCCACAGTTTACAATATAAAATTAATATGAAATATAAAAAGTTTGAATTAAAATGCTAGTTTGTTAATACTTACAGTGAAAGTATTATAAAAGAAATATTACAAATTAGAAAGTTAAAGTCAACTCTAAATGATCATAGAAAAAATCTTGCTTTATTTAGTTAATACATTTATATCTTAAATTTAATTTTATAATACTGTACATGAGGGATCTTTTTATAAAACTAACAAAACATCACGTGATTACCCATTTCCTATGCTTACACAAGATGTAATTAAGAATAGCAAACTAGTCTGGGGATATTGGATAAGTAGATACTAGATGGGAAAATTATGCTTAAATCTTCCTGCATCCATATATTACTAAGACTACACTGTATAGAGAGTTTGCTACTGTTTATTTATTTAATATGTATTGTATAGATTGGAAGAATCCATCTTTACAGTTGATTATGATATCATTATATATATGTTAAAAATGTATATATAGATATTGATAGAAGGGAAGAAAACAGAGATATTTATTTTGATTATGCATACAGTTTGAATTATTTATTAATAAAGGAAGCTGAATATTTTTATTAGTTTGATTATATATATTTTCTTTCCTAAAATTAATGATTTAATATATATATAGTGATATTTTTATTGCAGTAGAAAATGTTGCAATTTTTTTTCTCTTTATTATTTACATTCAATTTTGTTGTATTTTTCTTTTATAATATTCTTGTTTCCTCCCACTTTTGTGATAGACATTTGTTATGATTGTAGATTTGGTAATGATAATGATATACTGAGTAAATTAACAAGCTATATAGAAATCACTTTGGGAAATACTAATGATTGTAATATATAAAAATATAATTTGTTTGTTAATAAAGGATGTATGATTTACAGATATGTGTTCATTTATTGTATGTATCCTGAATTGTTTAGATTTATTTGAGATATCTATTATATTTAGTCATTTATTTATTTATTGAAATAATTGTAAAATATTAATGTTTTTTTTTTTTTTTTAAATCAAGTTATATTAACAATCGGCTCGTTTTTAAACGAGGAAACTTGACATCACTGTAAATAGCTTAGTTTTTGTACTACGTTTACAGTTTTGACATCATTTTTTAGAAGGATGTGATGTGATGTGATGTGATGTATTATGGCTTCTCCTTAAACGAAGTCAAGAATATCTCAGCAATTAAGCCCAGATAAACCTGTTAGCCACTTTCTTTTACATTCCCCACTCTAAATTTACCCATAATCTGCTCTATCCCATTTCCACAACATAATTTTTGTCAACTCTATAACCTTTATATCTAAATCCCCCTTATCTTTTCCCAAACCTAGCATAAAAACCAATAATTCACTTTCTGTATAATCACTCTTTTCATATTTATTTTTCCACAACTTCATTATATGTACCCTTTCTGTTTTCAAACATTTACATTCAATTAACAAATGCCTAATATTTTCAATTCCTTCCTTACATAATTTACAAAATAAATCACCCATATTTTTCCATTTACATGTATATTCTTTTGTAGCTAAAGATCCCGTTCGAGCCTTAAACAATAAACTACTTTCCTTACTATTATCATATATTAACTCACATCTAATATTCTGTTTATTTCTATATATATTTAAACTCTTTTTACTCTCCATACTATTTCTCCATCTCTCTAACTCCCTAGTCTTTATTAATAAATTTATTCTTTTATCCCATTCCTTACTACTATAACACTCAATAATCCTCTTAACACAATCATCCCATCTTTTGTACAAATATACTGATATAAATTCTTTATCCAAATCTTTTGCATAGCGCATTACCTTTCTCACCCATCTTGTTACCTGTCCTTTACTCATAACCCAATTAAATACTATTTTAGCTATTCTTTTATTATCCATAAACTGCAATCTACCAAACATTTTCATTTTACTTTTTGCATCTCTCATATGAAAACTTGACCATCCCATTTCTCCTTGAATTGCCTCCCTTGCTGTCCATACTTCTGCATCCAATGCATGTCTTCCTACTTCCCTTTGAGTTTTTTCTAAATAATCTAATATCTTTTTACTAACATATAATGCATCATTACCATATGTTAACCCTGCTACTACAACTCCTTTCCATATAATTCTAGCTACATCATATTTATTATATGAAAATACTGTTAATTTCTTTATCAATCCCTTTCTTTTCTTTGCTTCATTTATCAATTTTTTCTCCCATTCATCCAAATAATTTTTCTGATTACTTAAAATAATTCCCAAATAACTATATCTATTCACCACACTTAACTTAATATCTCCCAATAAAAATTCTACATCTTCTCTTTCCTCAGTATTAACCATCATTATATTTGATTTTTCTTCACTAAATTTAATCCCCATCTCTTTACCCACCCTTGCACATGTCCTCAACATAACTTCCATATCTTCTCTTTTTTCTGCACACAAAAATATATCATCTGCAAAAAAAAGACCTGACAAAATATATACTCCCTTACTACCTATTAACGGTATCTCTATCCCTCTTCCTAATCTTTCTATTGCTCTTTCCATTTCACTCAGATACAACACAAACAAAATAGGTGACATAGGGCATCCTTGCCTTAGTCCCACACCATTTTTAACTTTAATTGATTCTATATTCTCTAATTGATATATATAATAATTATTTTTATATAATTTCTTAATAATATCTATTAAAGCTTCATCCATTCCCAAATTTGCTAAACTTATCCATAATCTATTTCTATTTACTCTATCATATGCCTTCTCTATATCTATAAAACTCATATATAACTGTTTATCTGCATTCCTACTCATATCCATAAGTTGTGTAACTACAAATAAACTATCTCCTATACGCCTATCTAATCTAAAACCTCCTTGCATTTCACCCACTACATTATTCCCTTCCATCCATTTTACAACTTTACTAGCCACCATATACGAGAAAAGTTCTATAAGATGCTGCCATCTATTGAATTATTTTACAAGTAAAAAATCAATAAAATGACCATTTATGTCAAACTAAACAAAAGCACTGCCTTCTCACCATATTTTCTTGAATCTTATTGGCTGTTAAAATTTTTATATGGCTGCCAAAAAGTAAAGAGTTACGAACAGTTTTTGTTTTATTTTGAAAATGATAAACGAATGTTTTAGAGCAATTTAAAGTATTTTTTGATGAAATACAAATTATTTTCATATAATATGCTAAAATTAAATATTATTTCACAAAAATAGTTAAGATTTTACCAAGAATTATTTATTTATTTCAAAGTGGGAAGTAGAAATCATAATGTGGAATTGATCATTGACATTTCTTTTCATTTCAGCCATAATCAAAATGAGAAATGAAAGTTTTAGAGCATTTTAAAGTATTTTTTGATGAAATACAAATGAAATACAAATTATTTTCATATAATATGCTAAAAATAAATATTATTTTACAAAAATAGTTAAGATTTTAGCAAGAATTATTTATTTATTGCAAAGTGGGAAGTAGAAATCATAATGTGGAATTGATCTTTGACGTTTCTTTTCATTTCAGCCGTAATCAAAAATTTTTTAAATTATAAATCAAAATTTATTTTTGAACAAACTTTTGTTCACTTTCATAATCTGGCAAATTATTAATATACTTTTTACAAATGAAACTAAAGTGAATATATCTAATAAACGGTCAATATCTTTTGAAAAATTGACACATCAGTTTGTGAATTGGCCAATTAAAAGCTTTGAGTTTTACCTCCTGCAGTGAATGATATAATCACCGGTTGAAGGGTTATTGTCTCATGAAAGTGTAAACTAAGATGCCATGATAGTTAAGGATGAACAAAGGAAGAAGAGATTGTGCTTGTAATTTTTTATTATTATTGACAATCATTTTGACTGAGAATGGATAACAGAATTTGTTATTGTTAATATTTTTGTTCTTTCTTCTGCTTAAATTTTAATTAATCCGTTTACATTTCACAAACATTCTGATAGATTTGTTTATTCTCACTAGATTTAAGCTTTCAACTTTCATTTTAGTATTAAACCATTATTATTTATCAGAATATATAGAGAATTGAAGCCTGTCCATTAAAGTATGCAGATTGGCTGGCTATCTTAATATATATCTAAGTGCTTATTGCATATATGTGTAGAGATAATAATCTGGACCAACTGATGATTGCTGGTTTAGCATGAAATATGTATATTGGTGATTATTTATCTTTTCAGCATATATGTGTTCAACTGTATTAGTATTATGAGATATAGTGGAGAGTGGTGGGTTGTGTGAAAGTCTGCGCTCATCTACCCTATATATTACATATATTGATATAGGTATATAATAAGCCTGTATTTCAGTTATCAGAATATAATAAATTCAACGTCATTTAATAGATATTTTTGTTTGGAAATTAAATAAAATTTAAAACATTACATTTGATTTTTGAAATTATTTTAAAAATTACATTTTAATCAAAACTGCTATCACATCACCAAATTTCAGGTGAAACAGATTCAATTTGCAAAATGAATAAAATCTTTTTTGTTTGATGTTTGTTTTAAACATCTGAATAAATTACTTTTAATAACTAGTAAATCTATCAATTTATGCTTTAAAAGTTTAATTTTTTTTTGTATTCTTTACAATATTGCTAAATGTTATAACAGTCTGTTGAATGTCATCATTTTTAGACAGTTATATTTCCCATAATCCTAATCTAATCTCTATGATATGGTAACAAAAAGAACATATTTTTTAATAATCAGAATTAAAACATTTCTGTAAAAAATAAATATGTAATAATATATATTTTGATTTCTAATAATTATTACACAATTATGCTACAAAATAATCATAAACTTTCCAAAAAATCAAATTTTTAGATCACTCAATATATGATAGACACTCATTATTTTGGAATTTAAAAAATACTGAAGATTTGCTTATTCAATTATTCTGCTATCTTTTGAATTTTTTTAAAATTAAAATGTTAGAAAAAAATATATGTGAATTTTAAAGCTGTAAAAAAAGGCTTAACAAAATTTCTCAGCAGAGAGTGAAAAATGCAAATACAATTTCTTGACTTCTGGTCTGAGAAAGTTTCATAATTAAAACTGAAATGGTTAATAAAATTTTATCTGGAGTAAGTAATATTAAAGAATGATTGGCTAAGAAAGACTTGCTAGCTGAGGGATTTGATTTCCATTTGCCTATATCTCTACAACTGATTAACAACTGGAAGAGGAAAGAAAAAATATTAACAAGCATGCACCTGAAAGGAGAGAAAAATATTTTAAAGAATGAATTGTCCTGAAGAATAAAATAAGAATTCTAATGGTAAAAATATCTGACTTTGCTATACCTGTTAATTCTTCTTAGTTTAACAAGTAGAAAAGAAGCTTTGATGAATGCCAACTTTCATTATTCATAAAATTCGAGCATTTGTCAACTAAAAATAAACTGCCCTGTTAATCAGAGTCAAGCAGGATTAAACCTAAATTCTTAAAATAACTGTCAATTTTGGAAAAAATAATAATAATAAAAGTCAATCAAAATAATTAAGTTTTTTTAAAAAAGGTTACAGTGTACACATTTATTTTTTTTTTTTTTTTTTTTTGAGGGAATGGGTTGTCTGACAAATCAAGAATCCACCAGGTATTATTATTTTTTTGTTTTCATTAATATATATATATATATATGCCATATACATAATACACAGATAGCATGCTTTCTAAAAATTTTATTAGTGTTTGTTCTCATGAAGATTATTTATATAAACATAAATAAATTGATGTTATTATCATTAGTGAAATTTTGTTTTGATAAATAATTTCTATGAGAGATAGTTTATTATATTAATATTTTATATATTATATACAAGAATCTCCATTATAATTTAATGACAAATCTCTCATTAAATTTTGAAGAATAGACATGATATAGAGAAATATATCAATTGTTTTATCCAGAATTGAGGATCACCTGTAAAGTAATAAAAATCAGTGAAAGAAGTCTGCATTTTGCACTTCAAAAAAAACAGAAGTGTAATTTAAAAATATATATTTTGATTTAGCACAGCATAAGGAGAATATTGATATATTTTTTATTGCCAAGTTAGTATGATCTTGCCAAAAGGAATATATCTTTGATTTTGAACCATCAGATATTGTCAAATGATATTATTTTTACTATTGCATCTTATTTATTCTTAGAGAGTAGATTGTTTTCATAAGATACAAATGTAGTTTCATAAACATATTGTTACCAAGTGTTATAAACATGAATGTCATAGAAATAAAGTGAAAAACCTATAAAATAAAAATAGATAGTATGCTTTGTTAATTTATTGTTATTGACATTCATAAAAGAAATAGAGAATTCAGATAATAAATAAAGGTATACCACTTGTATTTCTTAAAGTGACTTTGTGAATTGTTTTTATTGATTTACACATACTTGAGTCATTGTGCAATACATGAATTTGTTAATTAAATTATTTTACCCCGAGAATATTTAAATGCTAATGATCATTTGTGCTAACATTAATCAGCATAACTGCTGATTAATGTTAGCACAAATGATCATTAACTATTATAGAACATTAATGATTTAGAGATAAATATATTATTTATATTTAGTTGTTTGTTGATATAAATTAGATTCAATAAAATATTTCCTTTGTTTTTACTTTATATTTAGACAAATAATCAATTCTCATTAGTTGTTTTAATGCTAAATCTCAGAGCAGACTATTGAAGTACTGAGAGAGATAATAAAGTTTAATATATTTTTTGCTTTTATGAGTTTGATTTAGTTAGTTTTAAGGAGTCATTTCAAAAACTAGCCTTTTATCACATCATCTGCCAGTAAAGTTGGACACATAGCTGAGGAAGCTTTTTGTTCTATATTTGTTTATTATGTAATTAAAAGGTCACTTTTTTTGTAATGCCGATCTAGATGTATGGAATTAAAAAGGGCATTTGAAGCAGGTAACTTTTATATATGATTTCAAGAACTAATTTACTTATTCTCCCTCATTTTTAGTTATATACTATTTTGGTTTGAAGAATTGGTTTCCTCATTATTATATTATTATAATTTGTGCATTAGCAAATCTGAACCTTTCAATTTTATTGTACCGTTACAATTTGATGACTAAATCTTTGCGATATAATAAAGATTATATCAGTATCATCCTATATTCCATTTCAATTTGACTTTCATTTGTGATGTGTATTTATTGATAAAACATTTTGCTTTTCTATTTTACCATTTCAATTTGGTGTAATTCATGGAGCATAGTGGTTACTTGGACCCTTTACAATATATATTTGGATTTATTTATTCAATTATTGTTTACCGTCTTCATGTTCATTTTTTTTAATTTTTTGTATTTTCTTTTTTGAAATTAATTCTTAGAACGGCTAAAGCTGTTGTCTAAAACATTAATTGTTATGAATAAAGGTTTTTTGTTCCGAATAAAATGGGATAATAATAGTTTGTTTTTAACAATGAGTTTATGGTTATGTGTAACCATGCATGTATGTATATAAATATAAGTATAGATAGTGTGCATTAGGGCATATTTGTTAGTACATCTACTTAGCATAACTCATAGTCCATATCAGATTAAAATCCAACTAAGATTTTTAATAATTTTAAGTTTGTAGTAAGCTTGTTTTTTTAATAACTAACACAAAAACATAACAAATAGCCATTCAATGAACAACTAGTAAATAAGCATCTACTTATTTTTAGGTATAGGATAAAATGAAAAGCAAAACTATAAATTCTCAACTATTCAACTATATAAATGCTGTTTTTTTAATTTGAACTCTATTTTAGAGTGATATTGAAAGTTAGTCCTGCATATATATAAAGGTATTAATTATAAAATTACTTACCTACCTACTGTTCTGTCTAACTATTTATTTAATTATATATTTTTTAATTAATCTTTTTTTATTTCTGTCCAGTTTATATTATTAGAGTTAATATTTCATAAAAAAGAATATAACTATTAAATAGTTTAATAATCTTTTTATATTATAGTATTTTATTATTATTTTATCTCAATACTTATTGCATACAACATTCTGGAGTCAAAACATTAAATGATATGCTTTTCATTATATCATTTAGCATATTATATATATAAAGTCCCGTGGTATACTGATTAGCAAAGTAATCTACTTAAAATCATGACGTCTAATTCAAATTCAAGTTTAAAAAGTTAAAAAAATTTTTTTTTATTAAAAAGGCTTAAGATTTTTCACGATAGCTAGCTGGATTGTCGACAGTCTAAGTAAATTTTCAAAATTCATCCTTATATGACTTGTTTTTCACAGTTTTTCTGTGATGGCTATTAAAGAGATTTTTATCCTATTATCTATTATTGTTTAAAGGATGTTTTATCATTTTTGTAAAAAAAAAAAAATCTGTATATTATTAAAGTTGCTTTTTGGTTTCGAACTCAGACTTTTACCCGACCCACAACTCTCAGTGCTATCTTATATTGCTGACTCACCAGATCACACATGCTGAAAAGATAAATAATCACCAATATGCATATTTTATGCTAAACCAGCACTCATCAGTTGGTCCAGATTACCATCTCCACACATATATACAATCAGTATTTAGCTTTATATTAAGATAGACAATATTCATACTTTAATGGACAGGCTTCAAACTACTCCAACCCACAACTCTTCGGTCATCCATTTCATTGAAAATCTGATGATGGAACGTTCAAAGCCCATGTTAGTGCCAAGGTTATCATGAACGTTCCATCATTAGATTTTCAATGAAATGGAAGGCTGAAGAGTTGTGGATTGGAGTAGTTTGAAACCTGTCCATTAAAGTGGGAATATTGACTATCTTAATATAAAGATGAGTATGTGTGGAGATGGTAATTTGGGCCAACTGATGAGTGCTGGTTTAGCACGAAGTACATATATTGATGATTATTTATTTTTTCAACATGTGTGTAATCAGATGGGTCAGCAATATAAGATGGCACTGAGAGTTGTGGGTCGTGTGAAAGGCTGAGTTTGAATCCCGCACATATTGCATATATAAATGCAGGTGTAAACCTGTACAATGTATTAAAGTTGCTTTTTTAAAAAAATTATATATATGATTAAATTTTGTTCTTCATATTGTAATTATTTAAAATGCTGTAATAAATTACTAATTATCAATTACTTATACTAAGTAAAGTATAAACTAAGCATTTCTAGTAAGCCTATCAATTACATAATCAAACTAATAAACAATGAATAATTTATGATATACTGATGCGTTTTTAATGAGACTATAAAGTAAAAATAGTCGAGCACCGAAAGTAACAGACCTGAAACAAAATCTATGAATTTTGACTTCCAGAATAAATTGCTACATGGATATGTAGACTTTTAATTGATAATGAGTCTATTTGCTATGACACTCCTTTATTTTTTGCTGGCATTCGTTTATTTTGAATAAATTTCAATCGAAAATTTTTATATAATAGACTTATAATCGACATCAGAATAATGAATGCTTTATTTTCACAATGTAATATTATATATTTTAAGTAAACGTATATTACACGTCTTTGCTTTTGTACAAGTTTTTGATAAGATATAAATACTCTATGTAGTTTACGCAGAATAACCGGCTCAAGAACTAAATATTTTTGGACTGAAACTCATTCTACACCAAGACGAGAACATAGTTTATTGTGTGTGCGTATATATATATTATGTACTTAGTAAAATAAACTGTTCTTAAATATAACAACTGCTAACACATGTTTTATTAATAAATAAATATAGTAGTTAAATAATTTCAACAAACCTTAATTCTTCATCATAATTTTCTTCAAATCGCTGATCTATATTTACATTTCTTGTAAAAAGCGATGACCGCCTATTAAACTCAGAAAACAAACTAGGTATCCAAGCGAAAATTTTCATTATGCTTTGCAATTTTTTGCATAAAAATGTTATTAATTGGTTTATGTTTTTATTTTACTTCTGCATATTTTTTTTTTATAGTTATGAAAGAAAAAACTAATTTAATGCATCATTGCATTATAACTTTTAATAATCCCAGTTATGAATATTTAGATGTTTTACAGGAGAAAAAAAAAGTTGGAAGTTAAGTCATAAAGTTTAACATAACTATAATTATCATAACATTTCTTATAAGCATGCGTTCAATGCTGAAAGGAAATTAACAACAACAAAAAAAAACCCACCTGTAATATTTAATTTTGATAAATTTATTTTTCCTAAATTTAAAAAAAAATCACGTTTTTGTGTGTGTTTATATAGGAGTGAGAAAATATTTAACATAGTATTCTTAGGTCATGTGATCCATTATAATTTATTCTATTTAAAATTTGAGTTGATTAAAAGAAAACTAAAAGAATGCCATTTTCGTTGCTTTTATTCTGGCTGAAATTTGTACTTGGCTTTTCTTAGCTCTTTTACACTAAGCGGAATTTTTTTATAAACTCAGATAAATATTATATATAAGCATTCAGAGCATGTTTATAAATGGGTGTTTTTTTTTTTTCATGTATATGTCTTTTAATGTTTTCATAAAAGTATATTAAATTTACCGTTCTAATATCAAATGATAAAATATTACAAACGAGGGACAACACTTGATTATAATTGGCGGCAGATTGATATTACTTGCCATTTCATTAATACAGTTTGTTTTACTATCATATATTCAAAATTATTGATGAATATTTATATAACTGTCTAACAAAAGTTGTTGACATTACTTTTTATTACAGTAGATGTGACTGATAACTAAAAATGGCAACAAATTATTAATGCATCAGGTAATAATTTTATTACTTGGTGCTAAGTAATTGTTTATTCAAAAATATGGATTTTTTTGTTTGCATATATATATATATGCCGACACATAGTTAAACATGTGTGCACACAAAAATAAAAAAGGTTAAAAAGTCTTCAAATAACATACTATGGAATAAAAACCCAATAACCTTCATAGTTGAACAATTAAAAAAAATATTATTGAATATGTGAATGGTTTTCATTTTGTATTACGTTAACAGCTCGTGTTTACACGTGCGCTTTACAATACCTTAAATAATCTATTACCAAGTAAAATTATTTCTAGCACTTTTCAAATGTTGAGAAATATTTACAAATTAAATACTGCTTGCCAAGCATCTGTATTAAGTTTTTTGATATATATATATTTTTTTTACTTACAGTCTTTTTAATAATATCTACATGCATTTATTTAACAACTTCCAATTACATGGTTAACTGAAATAGCTTATTTGAAAAATTTAAGCTACCTGAATTATTTTCACCTGTACTTAGAATTATATTCCAGTTTTGACTATGGCAACCAATATATAGATAGTTGCAGCATGAAAATTATTAAATATATAAAAAGAAAAACAGAATTTAAGTAGTGTATTGCAGGGCAAATGTCTTTTCACAGCATTCCTACTCTCATAGAGAAATAGTGAATAAAAAAGATACTATCTATTAGATTTAGCAATTGCTAAGTAATGAGAATTTGACTGGTCTTCAAATAACACCCATTCCAAGTCTTTGTACTTAACTCTTATGATGCTAAATTTTAGTTTTCTTAAGGAAAAGTTTCCTGTTCTCCACCTCATCATCCAAATAGAAACAATATTATATCTTTTTAGAATGCCTTTGAGATAATTTTTGTAATGTAAAAAGTATTTATCTCTCATAAAAACTTTCCTAAAATATACTATAAAATACTTTTTCAGAAGTGAATGGGAGAAGTATTATCCACTAAGGTTATTAATTTCTAGATAGTTGGTGATTGATATAGTTATCATTTTTGTTTTATTTTTTAGCTAAAAATAGAAAAATATCTAATGACCACTAAATATTAGATTTTAATCTGGTTTGGAAATCTGTGGCTGTATAAAAAAAAAGATTAGCATTATTATTATTATCTAAAAAAGATATTCTCCAATTCAAGCCCACATCTATCTATCTATCTATCTATCTATCTATCTATCTATCTATCTATCTATCTATCTATCTATCTATCTATCTATCTATCTATCTATCTATCTATCTATCTATCTATCTATCTATCTATCTATCTATCTATCTATCTATCTACCTACCTACCTACCTATCTACCTACCTCATAACTACTTATCTATCGATTTTCCTATCCATCTACTTATTTATTATCTATTTATCTCCTATTTTTCTAACCACTCTCTCTATATCTACTTATCAATGCATCTATCAATTTATCTATTTATTTAATTATTTACCTATATATATTATTTATCTTTTTATCGAATTACTACTGCTCATATATTTATCTAATTAATTATCTATTAATCTAGTTACATATATTTTTACATATTGTCTATCTAATTACTTATCTATCTAATCATCTACCTATCTATATATCAGTTAATTTACCTATTTATTTATTTTTTCAAGATATTTACCTTTATATATTTACATAGCAATTGATATACTGATTATCTACTAACCTATCTCCGTATTTACCTACATATATGTTATCTATTAATTCATCTATCTTCCCTACCTATCTATTTATCTATTTATCTCTCTTTATCTGCCTAGCTGCCAATGCAATTATCTTTCTGCTTATCTATCTATCTATTTATCTATCTATCTATCTATCTATCTATCTATCTATCTATCTATCTATCTATCTATCTATCTATCTATCTATCTATCTATCTATCTATCTATCTATCTATCTATCTATCTATCTATCTATCTATCTATCTATCTATCTATCTATCTATCTATCTATCTATCTATCTATCTATCTATCTATCTATCTATCTATCTATCTATCTATCTATCTATCTATCTATCTATCTATCTATCTATCTATCTATCTATCTATCTATCTATCTATCTATCTATCTATCTATCTATCTATCTATCTATCTATCTATCTATCTATCTATCTAACTATATATATATCTACTTATCAATCCAACTACCTATCTAACTATTTAACTATCTTTCTGCCTATATAATTACCTATCTATCTGTTTATCTACCTGTTTGTCTTTACATATCAATGGTAACATTTTTTAGACATATTCTGAGGCTATTTATATCTTCCTCTTAGCCATCATAAATACATTATCTGCCATTTTCATTATAAAAAATTTAGAAAATAAATTAAATCAAATTCAAACTCTTTTTTTTTTTTTGCTAGAAAAATTGGTTTTTTAAGAATAGATTGTTCTGGAAAAAATATCATGAAAATTTATTATAATTAATATAAAAATAATTCATTAAATTTAGCTTTTTTTTTTTTTTTCTATTACTCAGATTGCTTCATCATGAGTCACCATTTATAACTTCTTTTTCCTACAATCATTTCTATTACCAATTTTTATTCCATATTAGATCAGTTTGACAAACAACTCTCTGATAATACAATTACTACTAATTAAAAGACAAAAATATCAACATGCAATATGGCAATAATATAATTAATTTATTATATACAAAGTGTTTACAATTGAATATTTTGTTGCCTTATCATCAAAAACCTTCCTACTATTTTATAATAATAATTTATTTACTTACATAGATGTATGAAATCTATTTATTTATCATTTATATTTATATATAGATTTAATTCTCTTCTTATAACTTTTAAGGATTGAGTTTCTCACATTATCCATTATTAACTTCTTACTACACTCTATTTAACTATCTACTATTTTGTATCTCAAGTATAATTTTCTATTGTTTTATATTTTTCTAACTTGGATAATATGTGTAAGTCTGATTCAATCTGAGCACTTATTTTAAATTTATGATACACAAAACACTATATTGAAAACACATTATACCTACATTTGTGAAATTATATCTTTGAATTTTTTTACAAATGAATGATTCAACATTTTGGAAATGAATTATATTTAAGCTTTTTTATGAATAATTTCTCTGTTTTAAATTAATACTATAATATAATATTCATAACTCATTAATTATATTCATATACTTAGAAATATTATATTGTTCATAATTTATAAATCTAAATTCAATGTTGGCATAGTTCAGTATACACAAAAAAGTTATTTGTAAAATTACGAAGTGGTATTATATTATTAAATAATATTGTTAACTTGAATCATCTACATAAGAAACATTCTTTTCACCAACTTTAAACTTAATGCTTTGACCACAATGTACACAAAATAACATTTTAAAAGAAGATTTGCTATTGTTCATGCTACGGCATATGTTAACTGCACCACAACTATTTATAAAAATGACTATTATCATGACTCACTTCGGTGAAATACTCAAAACTAGCCAACTATTTAGAGTAATAAAATACTTTTGATTACCAATATATTTGGCACTTTGGTATTGCTTTGTGATACTGGGCATGTTAACTGTATATGGCAAAATGCTAAGAAAAATGCAGTCCACACTATTTTTGATCACAAATAAATTAAAATGGTTTTAAATAATTCTACATTTAATTCAAATGTTGAGAGATTAAGTTATTTATATTTTTCCTCAACTTGAACATATATTGACAACTTTGCATTAACTCATTCCCTGCGTATATCTAATTCAAATTATACACTAAATCAACATGGCTGACAACACAATATACTTGAAAATTTAAAATTTTTTAAAAATCTATTAATATTTTTTTTTCTTTCTTCACATAAACTATTTTAAAATAATTTTATATATAACAAGTAATTTTTTTTTCCATTTTAATATTTTATCAACATTTTTACTGGTTAGTAAATCATATAATTATCAATATTATTCATTTCCAAAATTATAGACTCACTAATTTGAATTTTTCTCACACCTCACATATATATTTACATTTTATTCTTATCTCAGTGAATCTTTAACCTTAGCTCAATCATATCATAATTACTCATCAGCTCAGAAGTTAGACCAACCTCTCTCACTCTGGATGCATTTATGAAACTCCCAGTTCACATTTTGCAATTAGGACATACATAGCTCATATTATAATTTTAAATTCATGTACATCTTTTTTTAGTTATACTTTTAACTTTATATATATATATTAATATAAATTTCAAACTTCTATTTCGTCACAATTTTTGAAACATACGATTAAAGAAAGACATAAAACATACTGAATATCTATATCAGCACATACTTAAGTATGATCTATACATTAATATTTTTTTATTATTGAGAATGAATAAATCCATTTCAATTCAAAGTTGTGTCTTATAATTTATTTATGATGCAAATATTATTATAATAAAGCAATTTATTTTTTATTTGCGAAGTGAATATTATTTTAATCAAGAAACTTCGTATTAACGTCATCTAAATAGTTTAAAATTTTTTTTTAAATGATTGTGTTATTTCCTATTTCTCTTTTATAATATCTTAAAAATAATATTGCGGTGTACCTAGAATCCCAGGACAAGCTATTTCGAATTGTCATTCTAGTAAACCCTTAAATTACATATTAAATCTACTGTATAAATTAATAATAAGAATAAAAGTTAATCTCATTTTTAGTTCACATAATGTATTTAACATTTTAAGGAATATTTTAATTATCAAACTAATTATGAGGTAAAGAAGATAAAAGTTTACTTTATATATTATTTAAATTAAAATCCATCCTAGATTTACATATTAATTTTGAAACATATCCATTTTCTTGATTAATACATTAAGAACATATTATAAGATAGTATTTTGATTATTTTAAATAATTTCAATAAATCAAAATATTAAAACTAAGTAGAAAAAAAATTCTGAAGTGTCACTACATGATTTATATATTGTGAATTAAATATTTAAATAGTAATATTTAATTCTCTTTCAACATTTTGAGAAAAGTAATGTCATTGGCTATGAGACATAATGATTTTCTTTATAGAATAAATAGATTTCATTAAACTTCAGGTGATTTTTAAATAATCATGAAAACAATAGTCTCTGAACAAAGTAAATAATTTCATATAGTTTGTTGATCATATTTTAATTCTCATCCATAATAACTTTTGAATTTAATTGTCAAATATTTTTTGATTCCTAGAAAATTTCCATGACGTTTTGCTAGTCACTAGTTAAATAGTTTAACTAAAATGATAAAAATCCTTCAGTTTTTTACATTGACATTTTTTGTTAAAATGCATTTGTAAATTAACTTAAATCTTTTTAAATAATTTTTTATCATTGGAATTAAACATATACAGGTAACTTATTAGAATGAATTTCCAACATGTCAGAAGATTCAAAAAATTTTCTATTCTACCATAAGTTTCTTTAAAGCAAATAAAATTTGACTGATATTGAATCTTAGAAGTAGTGTATTTCTCACTTTTAATCAGAATATATATGTTAAGATGACTCTTCTCTACAGAGCCAGAAAAAGGAAGGAAGCAAATTAAGCAAGGTATGATGGCGCTGATACAAGAGGGATGCATAAATGGTGTAGAATTAAGAATACATTTATTTTGTTCTGTTTAGAATATTATTTAATCTTACTTGATTCATTATTTCTATAAAATAAGGAAATATAAATACTTTAAAATAAATAATCACTTTTTGAAGTATGATTTGTCATTATAATTTTCTACAGTTTGTTTTTCTCTCAAAATATTCTATGTTATGTCTATTTACGCCTGGTTTACCCAATGTATATTTCAATTCATGTTGCTATGTGATGCAAAAAAAAAAAAACAACAGTTCATTCCACTATTAATATTGAGGTCATTTATATATATATTATGATGGTTATTTGATATTTGTAAAATAATAATAATAAACATAACATCAAAATTTTTATTGGCTTATTATAAAAATACTATCATAAATTTACTATACCCAATAAAATTTTTAAAAAAAATTCAAGATGTCTTCCTGTATTTTTACAGCATTTGAAATTCTTGTAATAATTTCAGTTTGTTTTAAAAAACATATACACACTGCTGTGTCTGCAAGTATGACTAGGTGGCCAGCAAATGAATATATATAATATTTTTAAGTAATCAGAATATTGAATAGTTTGTAACAACACTATCTCTACAGTTTGCTAATGTTCAATTTCTTTGATGTACATTCAGGCTGGCTGCTACAAAGTGGTTCATAATGGGCTAAGTTTATGCACACCTTGGCCCTGGTCCAGTTTAGCTGTACATGAACACATCATAATGTAGTACTGCGACCGACTATAAGCTCCTTACAGCTTCTGTCTCTGCAGCATTCCACCAGTAACTCCACTTGAAAACATCTGGAAACTCAACTCTGCATTCAGCTGCTATCAGGATGGTTTTCTCAGGCTATGGTCTCCCAATCTCTGAAGGTCTACTCAGCTATGCCTGTGAACTACATTTCCACTGAGTGCTGGATATTAACTGAAGCACTGACACTAAATCTCTCCTAACGGAATTGAACATGAAAGTCATCTGGAGATGTACTTGAATAATGTCCTTATGTACTTGTTACATACTCTTTTTATAGCTTTTTGATAACTGCAACAATTAATTACATTCTCCAGTAAGGTAAGGTCTCTTATCTAGAAATATTTGCAATCAGCAAATATTTCTTGGAATTGTCGATCGCTTAATGCTTTAATTAAATTCCTCAGGTATCAGTACGTGATCTAAAAACAATCTCTTGAATAAATTTTCGTTTTTCTGGAGTGCACAAACTTGTATGCAATTTTTACAAAAATACAACACACACAAAGGGCAATCTACTAACAAAATGCATAATGTTGTATATATATATGGATAAATTAGTTAAAATAAAATCAGTTAAAGCAAAATTAGTATACACAATAATGAATGATAAAGCTAAATAGTGACATAAACTTTTAATGTAATAATTAAATGCATTGGTGCAAGTATGAATGCTTGTGTTTCTCTTATATATTTGAATATAAAGAAATACCATTTTAAAATATTTAGATCAAATTATTTTAAATCTGAAATAAAATCTCAATTATTGTGAGAATGGTAAAAAATAAAAATCGTTTATCTTAATATTAGTAATATAAATATTTATTTTAAAATTGTGATTTGTACATTTAATTTTATTAAAGTATAATATTTTATTTAAATATGTTTTAAAATGTTAAGTGCATGCCTCTCAACTAAGATGTTGAAATGACAAATTTTAAAAGTCATCTGCTGTTACAGTTAAAACAAATGCTGGTACTGTATTTAAAAAAATATTACCTAACCATCTGCATTTGGATATTTGTTTTATTAAACCAGTTTTAAAATTAATAGACTTGAGTCTTTGTAAACAATTTTATAAGAAATGGCA
Source organism: Epiperipatus broadwayi (assembly GCA_028023455.1). Lineage (NCBI taxonomy): Eukaryota > Metazoa > Onychophora > Udeonychophora > Euonychophora > Peripatidae > Epiperipatus > Epiperipatus broadwayi. The sequence continues at coordinate 14,536,096 of JAQFVV010006202.1, read as the reverse complement.
AAAATGAGAAATTTCACTTCTGGGGAAAAACTTATTATCCCCTTAGCACCTTTAAAAATAATTTTAAAAAAATCTGTTTACACATTAATGGATTGATTCAAAAGATAAAATTTTATTATCATTTATTGTTTTACCTGAATTAATTCTTTTCACACCTCTGTGGTTTTCCAATTAAAATGCCTAAGGTTTTCAATCATTTTTTAAAGAAAAAACATTCTTAAAGATTTTGATAAAAATAAATGGGACTCTTATAAGTGAATTTTAGATTACAAAGGTGCAGTGTATTGATTATTAATAAACAATAAATATTTTAATATTATGTAATTAAAAAAATATTTTAATAAATAATCCACACACACACACAAGTTTATATAATATAATTTATTTGAATAATAAATTAATTCCTATGGACATTTATCTATTATAAATGTTTATATATGAGCAAAATTTACCAGGAAAATCCTCTTTCCAATGTGTTGAACCTTCGGCACAATGCTTGATAAATTTGTGCTCTTTTTCTTATTCTTTTGCTTTATTGTAACACTCATTATCTTTTCTTTTAGCGGGAAATTATGTATTAATATATAACAAATAGAAAACTTCAATTTATTTCCACAATATATATATATATATATATATATATATATATATATATATATATATATATATATATATATATATATATATATATATAATAAAAAGATAATTGTTTTTACTTATTTATTTAATTAGAAACCAACCAGTAACCACCTAAACATTCACAATAAAGATAGTAACAATATTTCTCACTGCTGTCAAGGCAACCTTCTCATCTTTTAATAGCAAGAATGGAAATCCACTCTTACTAATAGTCCATTGAATATATATGGATACTTAAAGATTGCAACTTGACCACAGAGAATGAAATAATGATACAATGAAGTTTAAATAAACCTCCTTAAATATGAAATAAACATGTCCATGTAATGCAGACTAATAAATAGTCAATCATAACATTACAAACTGCAGCTTTAAGCATTATTTCACTTTTTATTTAAATAATACATGAGCAATTTAAAAGTATTGCAGTTTGTAATGTTATATTTGACTGTTTATTAGTCTGCATAACATGGACATGTTTATTTCATGTTTAAGAAGGTTTATTTAAACTTCATTGTATCAATATTTTATTCTCTGAGGTCAAGTTGCAATCTTCAAGTGTCCATATATATTTGAAACCAGGCACTCTTCACAAACCTGGGAGCTTAATTGTAAGTATAGAGGATTTGAACTCAGATTTTCAAGCACCCTTAAACTAGCCACACTATCTCATACAACTGATACACATGACCACATACATGTAGAAAAGATTAATAATCACCAATATATGTATTTCTTGCTAAACCAGCACTCATCAGTTGGTCCAGACTATTGTCCTATACATAAGGGGTCAGAGTGAGTTCAGGTCAACATGGGCATGGCAATAATATTAGCATCAGCATGGGCTTTGAGTTTTCATCATCAGATTTTCAATGATATGGATGGCTGAAAAGTTGGAGATTGCAATGGATTGAAGCCTGTCCATTAAAGTATGAAGATTTGCTATCTTAATATAAACTGAGCATTGATTATATATATGTGTGAGAGATGATAGTCTGGACCAACTGATGAGTGCTGGTTTAGCACGAAATATATATATTGGTGATTATTAATCTTTTCTACATGTATGTGGTCATGTGTATCAGTTGTATGAGATAGTGTGGCTAGTTGAAGGGTGCTTAAAAATCTGAGTTCAAATCTATACTTATATATATATTCAATGGACAATTAGTAAGAGTGGATTTCCATTCTTGCTATTAAAAGATGAGGCGGTTGCTTTGACAGCAGTGAGAAATATTGTTACTATCCTTATTGTGAATGTTTAGGTGGTTACTGGTTGGTTTCTAATTACATAATTATCCCATTTAGTTTTAAGCATTATTTCACTTATTATTATTTATTGTATATAGACTATATAATATAATTGCTTAGATAAGCAACTTATATAAGTACCTATAGTATCTAGGCAAGATAATACGACATCTTTAGAGGAATGTACTATAAAAAGGTAAATGTTTTGTATTTTAAAAAGTAACTAAGATTTACATTAGCACAATATCACCCAGGTAAGAGATTAATTAGATTAGACTAGTATACTTAGGAATCAATAAAACATCATTTCACTTTATTAATATAGTTATTAATATAGCAGAAATCAGGATTAAGGTACCACAATTAATATTGTTAAAAATTATTTATCTCTTGAGTATTGAGAATTTAATTTATTATTATAATTTATTTCATATATTTATTTATATATAATAATCTATCTGATTTTTATCTTTTATTATTTAAATTGATAAATAAATATGGTCACAAGATATGATTTAAGAGTACGTTTATTTAAAGGTATATTGTTGTAGTAGTAATATTATTTATATTTATTGCTAACACTCGCACCGCTGTTTAAATATTAATGTTTGGTTAATTAAAATATGGTTTAAATACAATAAAATGCTCTTATTTAGCTATATCAATAATAAAGACTTTTAAAGTTAAAGATTACAATTTTAAAAGTCTTATTTATTCTACTTAAATATTTTAAACCCCCGAGATAACTTTCGCTTGAGATATGGCTGGCAAAGCATATAAGTATTATTAGACTTTTTTTTTTTATGTGTCAAATCGGCGGCCAGGAAGCGAACCCTGGATAACTGCTTGTAAAGCAGCTGTGTTAACTACTCGGCCACCAATGCTTGATAACTTTATTATTATTTACAAATAATACAATTATGTTTGAATTTCATAACCCTGAGATGATGATGATGATGATATTATTATTATTATTATTATTATTATTATTATTATTATTATTTATTCACATTTATGTGTTTTCTTATATATTTTACTATTTTATTTACAATAGTAATAATAACAAGTCAGATGTCACATGACTTATATATAGCTTGCACTTACAAATATGTAAAATTAAGAGCGTGCTAATAGCTCTAAACAAGCTTTTTTTTTATTTATTTATGATAAATGCTACTACAAGAGAAGGCATTCAAATCATTTTTATCTTGGATTGTCCCCATCCCCAGACCGGTTTCGACCTATGTGTCTCTTCAGTGAGGAGTTGGGACATTAGATCTAAAAAACCAACTCAAGCAAAGCATTTAAAAGATAATTGTTAGAAGAAGATCTGAAACTTTTAGACATCTACATGTCTTTAAAGTCAGCTCTCCAACTGAAAAAATCATATGGGCCTGAACTTAATTCAGATACTCCATATATTAGTAGGCTTAGCTCTTTAATTTAGCTAAAGCCACAACAGCAAAATAATAATATTAATAATAACAAGTCAGATGTCACATGACTTATATATAGCTTGCACTTACAAATATGTAAAATTAAGAGCGTGCTAATAGCTCTAAACAAGCTTTTTTTTTTTTGGTTTTTTAGATCTAATGTCCCAACTCCCCACTGAAGAGACCCATAGGTCGAAACCGGTCTGGGGATGGGGACAATCCAAGATAAAAATGATTTGAATGCCTTCTCTTGTAGTAGCATTTATCATAAATAAAAAAAAAAAAAGCTTGTTTAGAGCTATTAGCACGCTCTTAATTTTACATATTTGTAAGTGCAAGCTATATATAAGTCATGTGACATCTGACTTGTTATTATTACTATTATTATTTTGCTGTTGTGGCTTTAGCTAAATTAAAGAGCTAAGCCTACTAATATATGGAGTATCTGAATTAAGTTCAGGCCCATATGATTTTTTCAGTTGGAGAGCTGACTTTAAAGACATGTAGATGTCTAAAAGTTTCAGATCTTCTTCTAACAATTATCTTTTAGATAAATGCTTTGCTTGAGTTGGTTTTTTAGATCTAATGTCCCAACTCCTAACTGAAGAGACCCATAGGTCGAAACCGGTCTGGGGATGGGGACAATCCAAGATAAAAATGATTTGAATGCCTTCTCTTGTAGTAGCATTTATCATAAATAAAAAAAAAAAAAGCTTGTTTAGAGCTATTAGCACGCTCTTAATTTTACATATTTTATTTACAGTAAAGAGTTTCATTATAATGATTATCTGCACAGTAAAAGTGAAGCAAAGGTTTTGATAACTAAATTGCTGTAGGTTATGCTCTTCATCATTTTGTCAGTTACAATATATATCAGTGCACTATAATGTAGCACTACATGATAATATTACAAAAATGCAATTTGTAACATGAACATTCATGTCAATGCAAAAATGATTTCAGTAGTTGAGACAATATGGTTCTATATAGTGTGTGTGTTTTTTTCACAACATTGATTATTGATTAATCACTAAAGTGAGCTGTTATGCAAGTAATATCAATATTATGAGGTGTATTTATAATTAATATTGGAATTAGATGAGAAAGCTAGAAGCTAAAAGGTCAAATGATTAATTTTTTTGCACTGCAATCTCTAATCCTATGGTTTCTAAAGTGGATAGTACCAACATCCAGTGAGCACTGAAGTCTTCTAGGGGGGGGGGGCGATACTGGGTTCAGAAGCATTTGGGGGCATTCAGGTTGTCTAGGAATCAGTAGCTCCTTATAAAAACAATTAATATATATTTAAAAATTAATTATTTTCATGATTCTGTGATTGCATAATCATTTAAAATTTAAATTCTGCATTTTAATTCATCTTATGCCCATCTTACATGGTCAATATTTTCATAAATTTTCTATTTCAGTTATTTAATCATTTAAAAATTGACCATGTCTGACAGAATTTGATGTCAAATTTTCTATGTCAATGAGAAAATAGAGCATGTAAATATGTGTGTATAATAGATTATGTTTTCAATTGCAAATATATTCGTTATATTTCATTTCAAAATATATATAAAATATATAAAAATCACTTTCCTAAGTAATTTGTGCAAAAACAAATTAATGTTATGAGTAAAAATAAATAATGGCAAAAAAGAAATAAAATCATAAATTTGAGTTAACCTAGTTAGGACCAACTTATATTGCTAACTAGAAGGAAAAGACAAAGCAAATATTATTCAAAACTTATACTGTTTTCTATGGTTATGTTTTGTAGGTTTGGGGTTTATATTTGGTGCAATTATTTTATGTATTAATTATTATTTATAATTATTTGGACAATGTTGTGATTGGATGAACAAAATGTGCTTTTGTGCAAAATAAAAATTCAACATGTCATACAGGATATTTTAATTTCAATTTTTTATATACTTGAAAATTTTATTCATTTTTTGATATTATAAAAAGAGATCATGTCCTATCAGCTTTAGTCTATCCAGGCAGCAGATAAGTCTTACCTAGCAGTATGTTGGACAACTATTATGTCGATAATTCATGCAAATGAGCATGATTTGACAGGAATATGGGTGCTTGCAGTGATTTATTCACAGCATGAGTACAATGATATCACAAACAAGTCAAAGCATGTAAGTTAATTTAGGCTGGATTTCAAATCTATAAATACCAGTGTTTTAGGAATGTTTCATTATTTTTTGTGTGCTTTGCCAACAATTCTCAGTTGAAAGTATGATAGATAAGTGAGGCCATACAAAGTGTGAATTAAATCTTTCATTATGTGAATATTGTTGCAAATTTTATTACTTCATTATGTCTGAATCTAAAAAGTAATGTTGACAGTGCACTACTGAGTATTTGAAATATGGCTTTATTTACTCTCCTATGAACCAATTATTACCTATGTGCTTGATTTGCCAAAAATTATTTTCAAATGAAGCAATGAAATTTTCTAGTCTACAAGAGCATTAAACTAAAATACATGATGACAAAAAGGATAAAGATTTGTCATATTTTTAAGTACTAAAAGAAAAATATTTTAAACATCCAACTATATCAACATTTTCTGCATCACCCACTAAACAGGATATTGATGGATTACAAGCTTCTTATAATGTTTTATTGTTAATAGAAAATATGGAAAAACCACACACAATTGGTGAGGAATTAATCTTACCAGCAGTAAAAGAACTAATAAACACTGTGATTCATAAACCAGCATCAGTTATCATCAGGAAAATTCCTTTGATTCAGTGCAAAGAAGAATCGATGAAATGATTGAAGACATAGAAATCATTTTGTGATTATTTGAAGACATGCTAATTTTCTATTGAATTCAATGAATCAACTTTGCCAAATAATAAAACACTACTCTTATCATACATATGATTCATAAAAAAAGAAAAAGTTTGTGAAGAAATATTATTTGCTAAAAATTTGGAAGCAAATACAAAGTGAGAATCTACATTTAATACCATGAATAAGTTTTTCAAGAAAAAGACATTCCTACTTGTAACATTTTGTCTGATACTACTGATGATACTCCAGCAATGACAGGCTGCCACAATGGTTTCCTACCACATTTGAAACAAGCAGTACCAAATGCATTCACTATACATTGTGTTTTTTATCATCATTTGGTTGCAAAGAATTTAAGTGAATACCTGCATTCCAGCACTCCATTACATTATTAGAGCAGTCAACAAGATTAGAAACAATTCATTGAATGACAGATTGTTTAACCAACTTTGTAGTGAAAATGATGAAGATTTCAATCATATGCTGCTTCACACAGAATTTTGTTGGTTTTCAAAAGGTATTTGTCTAAATCAATTTTACAATTTGTTTGATTCAGTACTAGAATTCCTAGAAAACAGAGATGATGGATTGCAGGCTAACCTGTTTCATCCAAAAATGATCTTGCTTATTTAACAGACCTCTATAACATTTTTAATGAGGTCAATCTACAATTACAACATGATGAATTGAATTAAAACAGCAAAATATTGTTTCTTTTGTGGGGAAACTTCTTCTATTCAAACAGAATTTAGGCTAAGGAGTATATAGCCACTTTTCAAATTTATCAGCAGTATCTCTTAAAAAGGAAGATTTACTTATATACTGCCAATACTTGGAGGTTCTCCATACTGAATTCATCAAGCAATTCAAGGATATTCTAAACATGAGTATACCAAATTGGGTCCTAGATCCTTTCTCACATGTAAATATGGAAGGATCATCAAATTTAGAAGTGTAACACATAGAACTCACAGCAAATGAACTAAAAATAAAATTCAAAAGTGAATACCAAGAGTTCTGGCTACAGAAATCAATATTGACAGTGTACCCTGGATTATGGGAAATAGTGCAGAAATTTTTAATTTCAATTTCCATTTTCTTTAAATGAGTGTGGATTTAATACAGTAGTGAATTTACTATCTAAAAAAAGAAGTGATTGCATATAACTAAGTATGGCAATTTATGGCTGTTTTTAATGAAAGTTGATCCCAATATTAATAAACTTCTAAAAATGCATCAGGCTCAACCACATCAATTTGTTATCTTTTCTTTGTATTTTTATTTTGTAAGTTCAAAATAAACAATTTTCTAATACATTTGGTGGTATTTTAATTATTATAATAGGATTTTTACTATTGTAATGCAATCTTCTAATATTATGAATCCTGAATTTTCATATTTAAACCAGTAAATGAAAATTCACATTAATTTGTTATTTTTTCTTTGTATTTTTACTTTATAAGTTCAAAATAAACAATTTTTTAATATATTTGATGATGTTTTAATTATTACAATAAGATTCTTACTAATGTAATGCAATCTCTTAATATGTAAATTAAATTTTCATATTTAAACCATTGTATGAAACTGTGCATAATGTTATTCGAGTTTACACTTTATAATCTTGACATATGGGCTACATTTCATCAAAATCAGTATAGTAATAATTGTGTTCAAAATGAAACACATATTGGCCACTGTTTTTTCAATAATTTAATGGCATACGCAGTAATGTCTCATTAGTTGCTATATACTTAAAAATATCAAATGGATTGAATGCAGAAAACTGTTATAATGAAATGGTGTTGCAAAATTTATGTATTGCAAAGTGTGCAGTGGCCCCAAAAAATTTAAGAGCCTAGACTTTAATCTCTATAATGTATAAATTCCTTCTTGAAGTTAAAGAAGTACTAAACTGATAGAGCATGTAGTATAAGAATAAAAATGTTATCAAAATGAACTTTTAATAACATAGATGAGTATTAAATATAACTTATATCACAGATATATAAGTGTATATATTATTTAACATTAAATGCCATTTTGTTTTAAAATAAATTTATTAAACATAATAACATAGTAATATACAGTTAAACTTTATAAAAAATTACATAGTATTCAGAATGAAACTTGAAAAAGTCAATGCAGAGAAAAGGGTATCTTAATAAGACTAAGAAGATAATAAAACTTTCACCCAAGTTTCATCATATAGACTCCCAGGCGAAAGCAGAGATTCTCGCTGCTTGACTTGGTCAAGAAGCTTGATAAAAATAGTTAGATCCAAATCCTGAGAATGACCAAAGATGAGCCTGCAATGCATCAACCATAAAGAAAATGTTATAAAGATAGATAATCTTATTGCTGCAAAAGATCCTTCTTTAGAGTATTAGAAACAGAAAGAGCATCCCTAAGATCCAGAGAGACATTCACAACAATAAAGTCCTTAATCGACTTAAGAGCAGGACAAATATAGAAAATATGGTGTATTGTCTCATCATATAATCTACACAACTGACACTGCTGGTCATTAAAAAATAACTTGTTGGGAGAGCATTTAAATTCAGTTTAAGTACAAAATCAACATGTCTTGCTTCAATGAAAAGAAGTTTAATTTTATGCACACATTTACATCAATCGATGATACTATTAAATTGATATAAAAAATTAATATACCTCCTCTTCCTTAGATATAATAATATGGAAGGAAAGAAAAAATGTCAAGTTTTCAAAATGGAAAAAGAAAGGCTGCAAAAGAAAAATTATTACAAAATCTATCTGGGGTACTTTATGACTTTATAAAAAAAATCTAAACCTTCAAATAAAGAGGATTTGTGCAATGAACATGAATAAGTTTACTTGTTACTGAAGATGATGTTTTGAAAAATGGAACAACCAATTCAAATTTTAATTTAGAACAACTCAATGAAAATTTTGATGTAGAACAGTCAAATGAAAATTTCAATGAAGAATAGTCAAATAAAGATTTCAATAAAGAACAAAAAAACTTTTCAATTGATGAACTGGAAGATCCAGAAAACTGGTCTAAAATTAATGATAAACTTAAACTTGCTTTGGTTGAATGTGGACCTATCTAAAAGAAGAACATATTCTACACCTGGAATTCTGAAGGAAGAAAGTTTAGTAATATGTATTAAAAAAATAAAAATAGTGAATTAGTACATAGGTCACTGCTAATTTATTTACATTCAAAAAATAGAGTTTTCTGCTTTTCTTATAAATTATTTTGCTCAATAAATCATAAAGACTCTGCATCAAATTTAGTATCACATGGTTATAATAAATGGAAAAATTTATCTCACACACTTCACATACATGAAAAAAGTCTTGTTCATATAACATGAATTAAAATGTGGTATGATTTAAAAACCTGACTGACTGACAATAAGATCATTGATGCAGAAAATTAAAAACTTGTGAAATTGGAGAAAAACATTGGTCAAGTGTATGTATAAAAATAATAGAAATAACAAAATATCTTGCTTTACAATATTCATCTCTACATAGTACTTTAGATAAACTATATGAAAAAATAATGATAATTTTTTGAAATTAATTGTATTATTCATTAAATTTTATTCAGTTATGGAGACTCACATAAATAGAACACTAAAATCCAAATATAACAGCAATTACTTGAGCAAAAATATACAAAATTTTTAATTATTCAATTTCTGAGTAATGCTATCACAGACAAAATTTTGTCATCTATTAGATTGCCTAAGTATTTTTCTATTATATTAGATTGTACTTCAGATAGAAATCACACTGAAAGCAATTGTCATTAGATATATTTCCTGCAATAAAAAGTATTTATTGAAGAGGATTTTTGAGAACTTTTGGCAATTGAGAATTCCACAGGTGAAAATTTATATAATGTAATAATTAACAAGCTGCAAAATTGGAATTTAGATATACAAATTGTAAGAGGCCAAGAATATGACAAGGGGGCTAATATGAAAGGAAAAAAAACTGACCTGCAAAAATTAATCTTAAATCAAAATCCCAGAGCTTTTTTGTATCATGTGCAGATTGTTTAAATTTAGTAGTTAATGATGCTGAAAAAGTAAACAAAAATCATAAGGTTCTTAAAAACCATAAGGTTTTTGGAATCATACAAACAATTTATAACTTTTTTGTGCTATCTATTAAGCATTGTACTATCTTAAAAAAACATATTACCCCATTATCATTAAAACTGCTTTTGGATACTAGATGGGAATTTTGTGTAAATGCTCTTCAACCACTGAGACATAAAAGCAGGAGAAATATGTGGTACTTTGTTTGAAATATTCTCTGATGACAATTTTAATCAAGAAAGTAAACACTAAGTTTAGATATTATGTACAAAATTAAAAGATTATCAGTTTCTATTATCTCTCGTTTTTTGGTATGACATACTACATTTTATAAATCCTGTTAGTCAAATGTTGCAAAATCCTAAAACAAATATTTCATATGCTTTGACAGCCATTAATCTAAAACATAGTTTTAGTAATTACTCTACACATGTTTGTTACAATTCCTTCAAACAGTTAAAAATTTATGTGAAGATTTAGAAGGAGAGCCACACTTCAAAAGTAATAATGTAATGAGAAATAGGGTAAATGTAAAATTTCTTATTATGACATTGAGATGAAGGATCCAAACTCCTGACGATAAATTTGGAGTAAATTTCGTTTTCACAATATTGGAAACAACAATTGCATCTCTAAATGTTGATAATATTGTATTTAAATTCAATTCTTTAAAATCTCTGAAAGTAAATTTATAATTATATCTATTATCTTTAATAAAACATTAAAATGTAAATAAAAGAGAATTTCATGTCAAGTGTTGTTGGTGGCCAAGTGTCAGCACAGCTGCCTTACAAGCAGTTGTCACAAGTTCGCTTCCCGGCCAATGCTTTGACACATGGAAAAAAAATAGAATTTCTTTTTTGAGGCATACCAATTGTAGTTTTGCATGAGGGCACTGGTGATTTTTTCTCTGACCCTGCTTCCCTATATTTTCTATGTAATTCAGTGATCTTACATACATCCACATTTAACAACAATCATTAATGTTTATTGAATAAACAAAATAACTTTTTTAAAAAATAATTTTTAATCAGTCTTTTACATTAATCAATCATCTGGCAAGCCTTCCTAACTGAATCCTATTTTAACATAAATAAGTCTTGCAGTACTTAATTTTTATGATAAAGAAAGGTAACTGGACAATTTAAAAATTGTAGACAAATTTTTTTTTTAATTGATATATTTTTAATTCAATTTTTTTATATAGTTTTGTTGGGAAATGACTTCTCCAGAGTTATTTATTTGAGATTAAACCAATTATATACAATTTTCATCATTTAAAATTATAAATTTAATGCAAACTTTATAATTAATTTTCAAAAATAGTTCAGAATTCGCTAACTAATCAATAATTTAAATTAATTAAAAGTTTAAATTTTTTTTAATTATAATCATAAGAAAATTTGATGGTGTAAAATAAAAAACTTAAAAATAGAATCATAAAATATTAACCCAATGTTAATGATTGTATTACTTTATAGCCTTATTTACTGTAGAACGCAAATGGAAATTAAATTTCAAATAAAAGTGATAAGCAAAGTAAATAAGTATATTATATATTATTAAAAAGATAGAAAATTTAAATAAATTATAGAAATGCATAAAACATTATATTCAATTTGAAATTTAAATAAGTTGCTTTTTGTTAAATATGTTCAATTAATATTTGTTTACATATAAAATATATAAAGTTTTGTAAAAGTAATTCAAGTACTCTTCATATGTTTAAAAAAAGAGCTTTAAAAAAATCAATATACAAAAATACTATTAAAAAATTGATACATAAAAATAAGTATAAATTACAAGTAATAATGTGAGGTAAATATTTTAAAAGCTATGAACTCTCCATAATATATAATTAAAACAATCTTTGTAGAACTCATGTATCTAAAAAAAAAAATGTGATTAGAAAGATGCACTTCTCAATTTGGCAATATATTTGCAAAATTAGTATGATTTACACAGTACGAGAGATGCTAATAATTCTAAAAAGACTAGACAGTATAAATAAAAGTTAAAAACACAATGTATTTTTATATTGTGGAGACCACTTACCCAGTCTTTTTCTCCAACCATTAAAAATAATCTTATTAAATTATTTAATCAAAAATAGAGATTAATTTACAAAGTTGTTTATGCTTGGTCTAAATGTTGATATTGAGTAAAAATAATTAAAAAAGATTATAAAATGCATATATTTCTGCTATTATTTTTTGAGATCAGTGAGCAATTTTTAAAGATGCTTTAGCCAGAGAAGATGAATGGGTTTTGATAGCGATGTTAACCGATTACTTCTTGGGAGAATTTTATGCAATCTTTTTAAAACTTTGAAATTATCCCCGTGGAGCACTTCTACATGGTGTTCTCAAAAATTAATTTTTTTTTAAAATTAATTCAATTTTTTTAACATGAAAAATATTTATCCTGATATATATACACACCTGGATCTCATTTTATGCAGTAGATAGGTTCCGCAGAAAACCCACATTAAAAAAAATTGCACAAAAATAGACTTAACTTACCTTGAAAAATGGAGGATAGGTTCTGTAATTTTCAGAAATCGCATAAAAGCAAAGCAACAAGGAAAAATTACTTTAAAATTTGCACAAAAAAATAAGCAAATAAAGTATGACTAATAAAAAATTTCAAATATTTGAAAAAAATTGATATAAGACAAACTTTTTTTTACTTCTTTTATTAACTACAGTATTTAATTTTTCATTTTTTCATACATATTTTAATCATTATTGCTATTTGAGAATATATGGTTCATTTGTGAACTGGTAAGAAATCAGATTCATCACAAGAGGAAATACAACTAGTATCACTTTCAGTTTTGTGCTGTGTTAATGGTTTTCTGTCGACAATGTAATCGATGATTGAATTTTGGGACAATGAACTTGCGATATCCAGACATACAACTATTTAACTCTTGTTGGAATTTAAGAGGTTGTTTATTGCAGCAAACTCTCTCAGATTTCAGCATTTTCTGATGCTTTTCTTTGTGTCACATATCAATGGAAAACCTATGATTAAATGATTTTTACTTATCAGAAAATAATAAATTTGTCTTTATTTGATAGATATTTTTGTTTACTACTGAAATAAATTTTAAATGTTCACATTTTGTTTCTATATTAAAAAAATGAGATTGCAATCAAAACAAAAAGATTATATATTATCATTAGAAAGATTATTTTCAGTCTACAAAATCAACAAAATCTTCGTTATTTATTTTTAAAATCTAAAAGAATATTTATTTCTGTTATATCTAAAAAATATGTTTTAAAGTTAAATTTTTTGAATATTTATTGCGATATTTTTATAATTGTAAGTATAAATCTATTATTATTATTTATTCATAAGTATAAGTAGGTTATTTACATAAAATCCATGATTCTAAATAGCTTCAGGCCATATTCACATTAGCTGCTAATATAATGTTATATTTTTTAAGAAAAAAGGATTTCATGTCAAAATAAGTTATTAATAATAAAAATTTCTTGATATCTAATAAATATAGTGAAATATGAACTTCTTTATCACATAAAAGAAAACCCACATAAAAAAATATTAAGAAGAAACATGAATCACATAACTTCAAAATCGCATTTAAAAAATCCACATAAAACAAGACCCAAGTTTATATACAATAGTTGGCAAGCTGTTTTAAAAAGTCTTAATAGCAAAAAAAGTTTTCTGATTTAGTTATTACTGGAGTGAATAACACACACTCCCATAAAATCTTAATTTGAAAAATTAAAATACAATTGATGCTATATAATAATAAGAATTATGACATAAAAAGTACAGGAGAGCTTCCAATAGGGAAAAAAAACATGAAAGTCACAATTAACTATTTTTTGCAGTGAAAAACAACAACTACCATATCACATGTTTTCCTGAAGGTTTGTAATGGTGGTGTTCTAGTTGTATTTTTATATTGGACTATTTCCATCATCTAATATGTGTACCAAATGTCTTTAGAAAAATTTAACTTTATTTAAATATTCCAAATACATTCAACCATTAGTAATAGTACATCAAACATGTTAGTATATGCACAATGTTTCGAGAGATATTATTCCTCCCCTCTTCTTCAGGTCTTGCTGGCCTGACCAGTGACAGTACTAGCATGGGATTCGAGCCTGGGTTCTTAGATTCTTGATTACTGAATTTACCTTAATCAAGACTCTAAGGACCCAGATTCGAATCCCATGCTAGTACTGTCACTGGCTAGGCCAATAACACCCAAAGAAGAGGGGAGAATAATACCTCTTGAAACATTGTGCATATAGTAACCTATTTGATGTGCTATTACTAACAGTGGAATGTATTTGAGATATTGAAATAAACTAAAAATTTTCTAAAGACATTTAATACATATATTAGATGATGGAAATAGTCCAATATAAAAAAATACAACTACCATATCACGTATTTGAAAAACACTTCTTGATGATGATTGAATTATCAGATTTAACAATTGTTCTAAAAAAAAAACAGATACAGCTGAAGTAGATTAACAATGTTAATCTACTTCATTTACTTTTGCTTTAATTAATCTTTACTTTGTTAGCATTTTAAATCCAGTATTTAAATGCAACAATAAATTATTCATTATTTAAAATATTTAATATGTTGTGTTATTAATGTTCATTAATTTTTGCTTTTTTATTCCTCGAACACAAAAATAAGAATATAACATGTGTTGTACAATTCCTCATCTAGTAAACATAATGTATAATTTATGATTTCCATCATGATGTTCATTTATTTTTAAA
The DNA here is from genome assembly GCA_028023455.1 of Epiperipatus broadwayi. Classification (NCBI taxonomy): domain Eukaryota; kingdom Metazoa; phylum Onychophora; class Udeonychophora; order Euonychophora; family Peripatidae; genus Epiperipatus; species Epiperipatus broadwayi. The sequence goes on along the minus strand of JAQFVV010006202.1, from coordinate 14,521,069 downwards.
TATGTTTACAAACCGACTTTAATTATATAAACAGTTTGACTTTTCATGAATTATTTTAATTCTTTTTTAAAAAAAAAACTTTAGTTATATTGACTTCTTCTTTTAAAACTTATTCCAAAAAAATTATTTGTATTAAAAATATAAAGTACTCTTTTGATATAAAATTATTTTGTTTTGTATGCCGATAGTTTAAACTATCATACGATGTTACAACACTAAGTAACTGCATGTGTAGGTTTATTCAGATAAACAATTAGCAGTACGGGCGTTGTAAATCCTACTTTAATATTCCGACTATTAACTTTTAATATTATCTTTCTATTGTGAAAAGGCAAAAAATAAACATTAAACACAAATTTTCTTCAATTAAAAAAAATAAGTGAATGGTTTAATGATCGGGCTTTATAAGAAATTCGAGCACCGGAAGTGACAAGTCCGAGCGCGATGCATGAAATGAACTCCGCCGGTTTAGTACAGACTTTTCTATATTTATTTTGCTATATATATAAAAAAAAAATTGAAAAAATGAGTATTACTCAAATCTGAAATTTGTTTTTATCTTTTCTTGGTACAATATTTTACTTTTTGTACAGATCTTTTTTTTTTTAATAAAAAAAAACCCGTCACGTTCGAATGGTAATACAGCCACCTATCATGTTTATGAAAAAAAAATTATATCAAGAAAATGTAAAACTTTTTTAAAGTGGCTTAGAATTTTTTCTTTCAGATAGTCTGCCAATTAATAGACAATATATCTAACAATCTAATATTAATCAGTAAATGGGTACATAACTATGTTAAGCTGGAATATAAATTAAGAATAAAAAAATATCCACCATCTAGAAATTGACAAGTATGTAAATATTGCTTTCTCATTCACCATGAGGACTATAGGCGAATCCTTTGCCCTGCATAGAGCTGTTTAAAATTTGTTTTATTTTGCTTTCACCTACTATTATTAAATTGTTGATAAAGGTTTGTCTAACAAACAGTTATATATTTTCCCTATACTTTTGATTATTATATCATCAACGATTAATAAATATGACATGCAGGAATTTCATATAAAAATGGAATAATTTATCTTGATATTGTTTTTTTTTAATGCAAGTGTTTATTATATATATGTAGGCATTATGTCTTCACACAAATAAATAATACTGGGAAAAAATGTACATTCGTCGAATTTATGAAACAAATTTAAGATATTTTATCCTATGTTTTCTATTGTTATTTTATTATACTTTCTTGGTAAAATATATGTAATACTTAAGAAGAAACTGTATAATTCAAAATGAAATATCTATTAAAAGATGTATTACATAATATTTGTGAAAAATATTGGCAATTGTAGAATTCATTTAAATTTTTCAGAAAGACTTCCAAGCAGCTGGCCAAGGTTTGCTTCCCGGTCAATGCTTGACGTATATATATATGAAAAAAGATACTTTTAAAACTTTACCGCCACTTTTAGTAAAAAAAAGTCAAGTGCTTTTATTGCTTGAGAACATAAAAAGATATTCGAGTGCTGGATTTGACAGATGACGATTTTAATTAGCACAACTATTAATGCAAATTTGAACCCCACTTCCAGATATTTCACATCCATTGTTTTTTATTTAGTTCATTATTTTATCTAATTGTTTTTAAAACAATTTTTCTTCAAATTATTACCAAATAGTTAAGGACCTTCACAATACTAAATCTCATTGTTTCCTCATAAATTTAAATACATATCTCAACTCTTCATTTAAAATACATGTGTATTTAGAAGATGTAATTGTATAAAATACTTTATTTTATTGTTCTTTATTATTACATAATTCTCTATAAAACTCTTGTGAATATTTTATAATGTCATCTGTTTTTAATAATAGTTCCACCTTTTTTTATTATTGCTATAACAATTTTCCTTCTAATACCAAGATACCTGTTTACATTTTAAAGACTTCTATTTTCTTCTATAGTTTTTCCTGTCAATTCATAATTATATTTTTTTATATCATTAATTTTTTAAATATATTTTTCACTACTCTAGATTTTCAATTCTCTTCAATGGAATATTTTGAAAAAATTTCATATTCGTTTTTTCCTTAATATATTGTCTTATCTCAGTAAAAAATTTACAGATAAATTGTTACTTTTTTGTACTATATATCTTTCTTGCAGTTCTTAATATTCATTTCTGACAAATTTGAACCATTTTCAAAATTTATTAATATTTTTAAATGAAGTTCTAAATTAAATTTATTTAGAATATTTCTGAGGGTTATGAATATAGTTTATCTCTCTGTGGTTTTGTATTAAAACAGATCTTATATATTATATTTTCATTTGAATGATTTCATGTCCATTTCCATTTTTTTTCCAAGCATCACCAAATTTATCCTTATTTTTTATTTTTCAATTTTTTACCAATTCCAGCTTAACATTTCTCATGATAATTTAATGCTGTTTGATATGATTAAAAGCATTTGTATCACTATATTCAAATCCCCAATTTCTTCATCTTAATAAAAATTTATTGGGTTATAAGTAAACTTCACGTATATGATATATTTCATTAATTTAAATGACTAATCTCATCACTGTATCAGGTATACCACCAATCCCAACAATGTTATTCTTCTATATATTTTTTTATATAATGAATTGCATTTCACTTGTGCTTTTCACATTTTTGCCTTTCTATATATAATGTGTATACTCACTTTTCTTTTCTTCATTTTACCTTTTCTTTTAATGTTTAACAATATTTCATTTAATCTTGATATCTTCTGTCATTTCAAAATAATCTGCAGTAGTGAGTTCCTAAATAAAAGGTTGTCATCAAATGAAAACCTGTATTTAATTAAGGAATCCTCTGTTGCCTTGGATGGCAACTTACAGTCTCCTGATAATAAATATCATAATTTAATTTTGTCCATTTTGTTTTCTAAAAAACTAGGCTGATATTTCACTTAAGAATTATCAGGAAAATGAAAAAAGACCATGATGTGTGTTTTTTTTTATTAAATATGTCAAAGCGTTGACCGGGAAGCGAACCCGGACCGGCTGCTTGGAAGGCAGCTACGCTGACCGCTAGGCCACCAAAACTCGGGGGTAAATAAACTCACCACACTAATTGTTGTCTATTAGTGAACAGTCCAATCTTTTTATTTAATTATAGGAATAATTATATAGTAATAATTGCTGTACTGACAAAAATATATACAGTAAGAATCAAGAGTATTTTGCATGCTTGGTTCGTCTAAAATGTCAGAGTATTAAAGAATCTTCTTTCAGTTAATTAAAAGCAAACTTTTTTCCTGCAAAAATAAAAGTATTATAGTAAAATAAAATATTGTAGTGATTTGATTGTTTTATTTGGCAGCTCTAAACATCAGGTCTATTAAAGTTTATAGAAGTGGCTATAATATAATATTCTAAAATAACCCCTGTTAAAAAAATGAAAAACCATAGAAAACTTTAAAGCCAAGACATTCCGATACTTTGAATTAAAGCACTACGATTATTAATTAAAATCGTAGTACGTTTTTTTTTTTTTTTAAAAAAAAAAAGAAAAAAGTTTAGGCTTTAATAATTAAAAAAGAGTAAAATAGACGGTTGCTTTGTAAGTAATCACTTTAATTAATTAATAATAATAAAAGAGTGGACTACTATTAAAGATAACTTGATTATTTGGAGCTTTCTTAATTCTGCTGGAATAAATGCACTTTATATTTTAATTAATAGAAAAGTTTGCAGCTCTCATAATTGCTTTTGCTAGGAAACTGTTAATAGAATTTTTAATTGTTAAGTGAATTGTGTGTTTAATTTTTAATACCTTTCTTAGGATTGCTTTGTGTGTATATACACACAGCATATATATTAAATTCTCAACTCAAAGTTATGTAAAATAACTTAACAATAGAGTACAATGACTTGTATTTAATCATCAATTACGATTGAAATTGCATGCTGGTCTATTTACATTATCAACAATTAAATGCTAAATATCTTTAGAAAAAAATAAACCTTAATCTTTTCAAATGCATTTGACTATTAGTAATAGCACTCAGGTTAATACTATAACACAATGCTTTAAGTGGTATTATTCTTCTGTCATCTTCAGATATTTGCTGGCCTAAAAGTAATAGTACTAGTATGTGATTTAAACTAGGGAACTTTGAATTTATGGATACTGAATTTAAGGTGATACTATAATCAATTAGGCCATAATGTCAAAGTCAACAATCAGTAAAAAAATTATACTTATGTATTTTTTTCTGAAGTGCCAAATTAAAGAATGATTTCCAAACATTATGAATTATCACACTTAGTTAGCTATAAAGTTATTTGCCATTTATTATGTGATAGCTTTTAAAATTTTTATTCTTTATACTTTTTCCTTCTATTTAATATTTTTGACAACCAATTGAACATCATCTATTTATTGGTACATATTTGATTTGTTAATTTAGATACATCTTTCTTTCCCATCGAGTAATCAGTATGCGCTTTTTTAATTATTTCTCCATGAGCAACATATTTCACCAATATATATCTTTTTACATTCAATGGTATAATTTTGATGCAACTTTTTTATTTTCAGCATTTCAAGTTGAGGTTTGGTAGAAATTGAGATTCCTCGTAGTTAGTTTTGACTTTGCAAAGCTGTTCTGATATTATATTGATTGCATATTTTATTTTAGTTTGTCTGTTATCTCTGTATGAATATACTCCAATTATGTATTAATGTTTTTATTCATACATTCCAGAGACACTAAACAATAAATCAGACAACTTCCCAAAGCCAAAGCACACCATGAAAACTCTAATTTCTACAAAATCTTACCTGAAATGCTGAAAAATAAAAACTGCCTTCATGAAATACTATGTGAATATTGTAAAATGTATTTTGGTACACCAGTCACACCACTGAAAAGTGATTAAAAGAACCCATATTGATGATTAAAAAAGGAAAAAAAAAGATATATTACAGTAGCAGACATATGTTCAATTGAGAAAATCCAAAAATATTAAATAAAGTGGAAAAAGAAAAATTTAAAGATGCTATTCACAAGGTAATGGCCGATAATGGAAAATAACTTCATGAATTAACCCATTCTGACAATTTATAACATTTGAAAATCATGCATCAGTCCTCCTGTTGAAAAGAAAATGAAGAATTCAGGAGAACTCTCGTAAAGAAATAATTGGTTAGAACATTATCTTAAATTCAATATTCAGAAGTCTAAACTCCTTAGGAGATTTAAAACTTTATGTTATATATTAACCTGTATGCTATTATTAGCAGTTGAATGTAGTTGAAAAAGTTTAAATAAAGTTTGAAATTCTCTAAAAACATTAAACAAGAAATATTAGATGATGAAAAGATTCCAACATATAATTAAAATTGAAATACCAACATCTTAAACTTTCAAACAAACATCAGTGATGATTGCTAGCAATCATCTCCTTTACTTAATATAAAGTGATAATTTGTATGAATATTTCAAATAGAAACTTTTAGGAATTTTATATATGAATGTTTTGTTTGCATATGTCATTAATATTTTTTCCAAAAATGTAAGATGATGCTTCTAAAAGATGATCACGTAAAAATCTGAACATTTTATTCTTTTAAATTATTTTAGTTTATTTAGACTCATCAAATAATATAAGCTACTAACAAAAAATAATTTATTTCAAATACAAAATTTTAATTTTAATAAATTATTTTTATTAACAAAATCCAAAACATATAAACTAATATATAAATGAAATATTTATTTTATATAGCGCTATGTTTTATAAACTGTAATATTAATAGTCTGCCATAAGCTAATGCATATGTGCTTAGTGAATTAAGACAATAAAATAGATATATATTCAAAATCAGATTTATTACTTTGGTATAAAATTAATATATTTTATTCTAAATATGATGTATCTTGATAGTGTAATCTCAAATCTACCCTCTTACTGGCATAATAATGGTATATTATTAAATTTGGTATTAATAATTATTATTTGATATACTGGAATGAAAAAATAAATGAATAAGGTGATTTATTTTATTCATCTTTCATTTTATCATTTTCCATTATACATGTAGTTATAAAATTGGAATATTTTAATATCAGCTTTTAATTTTTTAAAATAATATTAAAGAAGAAATTTCATAATTTGCCACACAGAAGATTATATTATAAGAACTAAATAATGACTTTAACCAATTTTATTTTCATATTAACCCAAAGTATTCAAATTTCACTCTTATTCTACTTTATGTTTATATTTAATATTGAGAATTTATTCATTCTACTATATTTATAGTTTACACAGGGTATTCAAACTATTGCCTTATTTTAATTTATATTTAAAAATGAATATATTTCATCTGTTTTATTCCATACACTTTTTTACTTTACAAACTTTTTTATTTTCATTATACGCCCGGGTCTCTTTTTGTGTAGATTTTTAATGCGATTTTGAAGTTATGTGATTCATGTTTTGTCTTAAGATCTTTTTATGTGGTTTTCTTTTATGCAATAAAGATGTTCATATTTCACTTAAAATCGGGATTTCTCCATTTTATATACACACATTATATTTTGCATACTTTCAATGCCTGTTGGAAAAAGGTTTGGCAATAAATTTAGATACTGTAGAAGATTTAGAAAAAGGTAATGAAACAGAAGTGGAACCTGTTCGTTTCACAGCAAAAATAATTGGAGAAAGTCTTAAACTTTCTAATCAATTAGAAAATCATTTTCTTGTTAATGACATGAATTATGAATGAGGTCTTAAATTCCAATGAGTGCTAAATAGTTATATGTCTGGTGGGTCTTCATAAATCATTAGTAAAATCATCGTCTCAAAGCTTAATCACTGATTATATTGTTGACCGAAAACCATTAACTTTTAGACTGAAAATTTTTTTATTGGCTGAATGAATTAAAGTTTTAAACTTTTGATTGGTTCAATTACAGAATCAGCAGTAAAAATATATTTATCTTTTAATATTACATTTGTGTGTAAAAGACAAATTAATAATTTGCCAGATTATGAAAGTGAACGAAAGTTTTTTCAAAAATAATTTTCTATTTATAATTATAAAAATACTCTATAGCGGAGAACTTAAAAAGAATATTTGTAACCTATTAGAAAATGCTGCATATGTTGTTGATTTGTTTCTCAATTTATATTTGTGTAAAAGTAAAGAATTTTACTAAAATCGTAACTATTTTTCTAAAATAATTATATATTCAGCATATTTTATCAAAATAATTTATAATATGTAAAAAAATATGAAAAAAATACTCTAAAATATACATTTTCATTTTGAATATCAAAACAAAGAACTTGGAGCTGTTAAAATTGTTGTCAAGTGCTCCCTTTGGTTCAAAATGAGCAACAACAAATCAGTGCCGTACGGTACATTTTAAGCTTTAAAAAGACTGTAAATTCGCTATGATAACACAAAAATTGACAGTTTTAGAGCAACTTAAAGCCATGAACAAAAATTTTCAGTTCATGCACCTTATTAAACACAAGACAAGACTGAAGTTGACGCTAATTGTATTTCCTCTTGTGATGAATCTGATTTCTTATCAGTTCACAAATGTACCCACATATTGTCAAATAGTGATAATGATTAAAATATGTATGAAAAAATGTAAAATAGATTACACATAAAACATATTGTTTTGAATAAAATTAAATAGTTAATAAAAAAAGTAAAAAAAGTTTGTCTTGTATCAATTTTTTTCAAATATTTGAAATTTTTTATTAGTCATACTTTATTTCCTTATTTTTTTAATGCGAACTTTAAAATAATTTTACCCTGTTGCTTTGCTTTTATGTGATTTTTGAAAATTATGGAACATATCTTACATTTTTCAATGTAAATTAAGTCTATTTTTGTGCAATTTCTTTTATGCAAGTTTTTTGCAGAACCTATCTACTGCATAAAAAGAGACCCAGGTATATATGCCACCCACTATTTTGGAACAGTACATTAATAGATGCAATCTATTTTACCACTCTATACTATAGCTGTCCATTGTGAGGATAAATGTAATCAACTCAACAGATGGTGGAACTAATCAAATCTCTAAATTAATTACTGACTATTAGTTATTGCTAATGTAGAGTCTTAAATTGCATATATTTAGCAGATCCATTTATTTTTTAATATTATGCAAAATAATTATCCAAAGTTTTAAGAACCCAAAAATTTTGAATTCAAGTCACTTTTTTGCATAGCTACACCAGTCTGAAATAATATATTTTAATAATTTTAATTATATGATATCTATGACTATTTAAATGTGATCTATACTAAGCACAGCATAATAAGACTATTTCAGATTGCATTCAACTTCTACTTTAGAAACAATAATGCATTATATTTCTCTAATTCAGAGCTATCTATTGTAAACATTGGTAATCAATGAATATCAAATGACAGAGAGGCAAAACTCTCCATTCAGTAGCACCACTCAGTACAACCCAGAGTAATCAATGGGTGCAGAAAGGTTTGTGCATAAAATCCCTATCTAGTGTCTACTCATCCAATATCCCTTGATTAGTTTCTAGCTTCTGGCTTTTATCAGTGAGAGTATTGGATCTGAGAGCACTACACCTAAATCTGAGGATCTAATACAATTCTCCAGCAGCCACCTTTTAATTTTTAGTTAACTATACAGCTTTTATTCCAAAATAAAAATGCAATAATGTTTCAATTCAAACTTATTTGCTCGTATAGTCATATAGATCTGAACTCAGTTCAGCAACTATACATTTTGGTATATTTGGTTTTTTAATAACCACAGTCACCATAATCCTATTGGGAAAAATTGGTATTAAACCACTAAATATCACATGATAACCATTCCTTATGCTAACTCAAGCTGATAAGATAAAGGCAAAACACTCCATATAATAGCACCACTCACTGCAAGTCAGAGTAATCAATGGATATAGAAAGGTACTTGTGCATAAAATCCCTATCTAATTCCTACTCATCCAATATCCCCTGACTAGTTTTTAGCAAGCCACTTTTATCAGTGAAAAACTTTGTATCTGAGAGCACTGCACCTAGGTCTTAGGATCTAATGCAACTCTTCATAAGCTATCTTTTACTTTTTAGTTAACTATACAACTTTGAATCCAAAATAAAAACACAGTAACATTTTCAATTCAAATTCATTTGCATCCATTGATTACTCTGGATTGCACTGAGTGGTACTGCTGTATGGAGAGATATAAGCATAAAGAATGGTGATCATGTGATGTTTAGTGATTTAATACCAATCCTGCACAATAGGATTATATTCACTGTGATTATTAAAGAACCAACAATACCAAAATGTGTAGATGCTGAACTGTATTCAGATCTATATGATTATACAAACAAATGAGCTTGAATTGAAAATATTATTGTGTTTTCATTTTGGCCTCAAAGCCATGCAGTTAACTAAAAAAGTAAAAAGTGGCTGCTGGAGGGTTGCATTAAATCCTAAGATCTGTATGCAGTGCTCTCAGATGCAAGGCTCCTCACTGATTAAAAACTACAAGCTAGAAACTAGTCTGGGAATATTGGATGAGTAGACACTAGATAGAGATTTTATGCACAAACCTTTCTTCATATATTGATTACTCTGCTTTGCACTGAATGACACTACTGTATGGAGAGTTTTGCTTCTATGTTATCAGCTTGTGTAATAATAATGAATGATGATCATGTGATATTTAGTTGTTGAATACCAAATGATTATATCATCCACAAAGTAGTCTTGTGATTGTGTTGAACTATACATGGCAGATACTGGACATTTAGTTTCATTTATTTTATAATTACACAAATCCCTATTTCATTTATTCTAAATAATAATAACTATATTTTTTTAAAAAAATAAACAAAATAAAAATAAATGCAAATGATTTTTAAAGTTTTGAGATTTTAAGAACTCAACTTAAAAATAGACTGTAGACTACAGTTTCCTGTCGTGTCCTGTCATGTAAACATCTCAAAAAGGTAGACAATAAATTTAATTATACATTTTGGAGTGGAAAATTATACTAAATAATATTTTTTTATTCATAAATACAGTCATTTTATTTTCCTATTAAAAGTATTTATAATATTAGAATTTTATACGAGAAAAAAAATGTCGATTAAGATTGCGCAATTTATTTTTAACAATGAATGACTCTGCATAGCCTTTCAAAAGTACTTTGAAGAATTAATATAAATAATTGATACCTTTTTAACTTTTTGTACAGTTAAAAAATATTTTTTTTATTATTTACTACTACTGTTACAATTATTATTATTATTATTAAAGACAATTTTTCAAATAGCTGAAATTTATTTTTCCAAGATTTTTTAAAATTCTTTTTCCAGTTGTTGAATAAACTTATTTTAATTAAGATGAAAAGTTAAAGGTAATACTGAGCTATGTTTGATAAAATAATATTTTGTGATTATTATTAATGCTATAATTTTTTATCAATAAAATATTTCCATTAAATCTCTATTTTTAGTACAAATACTCCTTTTTTTTTCTCATGTGTCATAGCATCAGCCGGGAAGCGAACCCGCTAACCCGGGACAACTGCTTGTAAAGCGGCTGTCGCTGACCTCTCAACCACCAATGCTTGACTACTACTACTTTATTCTTTTTAACCATTATAATTCCATTTTTTTCACTCTACCATTCCAATCCCTTTATAATATCTAAGAATTCAGATTAAACTTCAAAATTAAAGGTTTTAGAATTAATTATCAATTAAGTAACTTTTTTTTTTAAAAAAAAAAATCAATTTGGATTAATAGAATTGATCTGTTTACTATTCAATAGATCACAATATCACTTGACTTTGAATAATTAATCATATTATTATTACTGGGATTTTAACAATGATACAAACGGATTTTAGGTCTTCCGTAATTAAATTTTCATATCTTTTTTTATATATAAATTTCAAAGTCCATCAAAATTCCAATTATTAAAATATTCAAAAATAAAAGATTTAACAAAAACCAAACAAAGTGTGTGCATGATAAACTGTACGATGATTATATGTATAAAATTCTGTCAGTTTTTTGACATCTGCTTTTGACATGTTTTCATAATATCTCAACTAAATGCTGAAGCAATCGTTACTAAAAGCAGGAGTATTTTTCCACTTTTTTTTTACTTCCAATTTTAAGTTTTTAATAATATATATATTTTGATATTTTATAAAAAAAAATGCATATATTATTACTATGAATATTAATTTAATCATATAAAAACATTATAGCTAAATCAATAATGAATAGACATAAAAGCTAATAGTTTAACCAAAGTTCAATTTCATGCTTCTAGTTCTCCGATATTACCACTCTTCCTGATAAACTAATTATTTGATTATTTTTTAGCCTTAGAAAGTTTACTGCAGTGGTAAAGTAATACAGTTGAGATCTCGAATGGAACCTCATCTATCACTTCTACCCTTAAATGTCTAGTGATCTCCGAATAATACATCATTTATTTATTTTATGATTTAATTTTTATATCCTATTAAATATAGTTGTTTCCTAAATTATTTATGATTATTAATAAAAATTATTACTCTTATCAGAAGATTATACGTGTGACAAAAAATTCTATTCATGTTAAAATTTTAAATTCATTCTGTGCTAATTCCCTGGCATTAGCAGACAGTGGAAAATAGTAATATTTGCAATACTTACACAGCATTTAGTTCAGAGGACTATTATATTTATATATATGTGCACAGCATCAAGTTTGTAAAATAGTTTTAAATTATTTTCATTTAACCATCATATTTTCTATCCTATGCAGTAAAGTCAAAGTTCCGATTTTTCACAAGTGTGAGTTCAATATATTTTCATTAACATTTAAAAAAGTGCTTAAAATAAATTTATTAATGGTTTTTCGGCATTTATTAAGTCAAGAAGCAATTTGACTGTAATTGTTACCAATATGTGTATTTATTGTGCTGCCATCTGAAAGAAATTATAGTAATGAAAATAATTTTAAAATTAATAAATTACTTTTGAATAAAATCTTTATTAGCATTATAATAAAACTAAATGTATTTTTACAATTAAAATATGCGATTTTTTATTTTATTTACAAGAGTTGCTGAGTACTGATAACAAGTTAGGGCATATCCAAAAAGTTGATTCAAAGCTTAGAAGTCTTATGATAAGAGACTAACACATAAATTATTAAAATCCATTATATACTAATTTACAAAACAATTTAATACTTACATATACATTTTTATCTATTTTAAAAATATTTATTAAAAAGCTAGTGAAAGTATAAAGTCATAAATCCTCCTGTTGTATTGGATTTTGTGAATAATTCACTTAGTCACTTGATGTGATAAACTGATGAATTCAATAGATAATAATTCATGAATAAATATCCAGTTGAGGAAACTTAAAAATAAATGGAAGTATTATATTTATTTTACAGCTTCTGGTGAATGAATGTTAAAATTATTTTTACCGAGTTAGTATTTAGTTTATAATCATGTACTGAAAAGAAAAATATGTCCCACATGGTATAAATTAAAATGACAATAAAACTTGAATTTTATGAGTTTGATCATAATTTTATAGGTTGGCTCCCAATATTTGATTGTTTCATCCAGTATTAATAAGAGCATATGATTTTATTAAATAACATAGATATCACTACTAAAGTGTAGTAATTAATTTATAGAGTGCATGGAGAGCTTATGTAAATAGTATGAACAGGCACTAACTAGTATTCAATGCACTTTGAAATTCGCAATAATCAAGCATCTTCCAAACCACGACACAAGATAGCAACTTTTATAAAGATAAGAGTGGCTGTCTTATCTTTAACCTAAATATCCATTTATATAGGCAAATCTGAAGCATCTTGATTTGGAAGCATGAAGTAGTTGTTTTCTCTTCAATAGTTTATAGAATTTCCAATATTAAGATCATACAATTAATTTGCTGTAAATCCCAAGATTTCATGTAAGTTAATTTGTAAAGGAAATAGTGGATTTAAACAGTGGAGAAAACAATTACTTCAAGCTTCCAAATCAAGATGCTTCAGATTTGCCTATATATATGGACATTTCTTATCTTTATAAAAGTCACTATTTTGTGTTGTGGTTTGGAAGATCCCTCTATCAGCAAAATATGCTTGATTATTGCCAATTTTAAAGTGCATTGGATACAGGTTAGTGCCTGTTCAGACTATAGATATCATTAATAAAAACACCATTAATCTAATTCATAATAGTATTATAAATTTAATATTTCACACTACATTTTCTCATAAACTTTGTTTAATTCTCACTCTTTAAAAGACTTAAACAATAGCAATATCGCTGTCAATCAAGAGATTGAGATTGTTGATTGCGATTGATATTTTCATTAAGTATTGATTGATTTCACTGAATTGACATTTATAAACCTATCTAGCCTTGAGCATTATTAGTTTCATTTAAATATATATATATATGAAAAATAAAAACATATATATATATATATATCATATATATATATATTGTAAAGGGCACAGAACCCATTACATTATTTTTTTAAAAAAAATTAGACATTAAAAATAAAGGTTCACAAATAAAAACTTATTTTTTAAGAATTAAAAATTGAAAGTTAAAAGTCATCTAAACTCCTACATATAAAATTGCACAGATGAAAAATTTTTAAAAAAAACTATTAAAACAAGTATTTTAAAACTAAATATTAAGAAAAAACTTAAAAGATTTAAAGATAAAAAGAATGTACAATAAATTAATTAATGCTATTGTGTAAAATGGAAATGATTATTTTCAATTAGTTAAAGTAAACTAGCCCTTGGGCATCTCAAAATGTATAATTAAAGGTCAGATAGGAGAGAAAAAACAATAGGAACAGAATAGCCAATAAAAGAAATCCCTCAAGAAAAGTTTAGAAATAAAAAAAAGAAGATAGAGATGTGATAGAGAGAGGTGTGATATGTGTTAAGTTCGAGAGAGTTGAAGGAGAAGGGATTGAAAGATGCACTTTCAATTTCTTCAAGTTTTTTTTTTAAAAAAAGAAATGTCATCATTTTCCCATATTGCGGACTACAGGCTATCAGGGCCCGGAAGTAAAATACCATCTAAAGTAAAGAACCTTCAGATGAATCAATAAAATGGCCAACAGCATACCGGTCTCCCCAGGACATCAGGACAATTAACACTGGATTCCAAATGGCAAGCAACTGTTAAAGATGAACTTTTTAAAACTGTAAGAACTATATATATATTATACCGGATACTCAATCTATCTGAAGCAGAGGGTGCCACCAGACCACTACATGTCTGGAAAATTTGTTTACTGTGATCAGAATAGATGATGATGATGGTTTGCGCCGACTAGACTCAGGGAGAAACAAGAGATCTTAAATTGTTTAGACAATTGAGACAAAAGCACAAAGACAAACGTCAGCCAAATTAAGTTTAAACATATTTCATAAATTTTATTATGAGAAAATAAATTATTAAATATAAGTTTATGACACAATAGATGGGGGTTAACTCAGGCATGTACCAGACATACTAAAGGCAAAGCTATGACAGACTGACTGATCTTCTAATAAACAAATTTAAAAGGGAGGAAGCAAATTTCATTCAGCAGAGGATTCACCTAAACATTGGTTTTCACTTTCAGATATTTAAACCATATGCCCCTGAAATAGATCAAAGAATCCAGCGCCGATGAGCTGTTCGAGATCTAAAAATTGGTCAGACCTCGAATGTCCTTATATCGGTATGAGCTGCACCTATTACTACATTTAAAATAACAGTGATTGATCCACCTCAAGAACAACTGACAAACATGACTGAAATGAAGAAACAATTAAAACTGGTGAATCCCAGCCAAACGATTGGCGAAAATTACTTTAAAATTAATAATTAAAGATCCCACTAAGGGACAAGTAAATAATTAGAAAAACAGTTACGTCTGCCCAGCATTTAAAGAAAATAAACTTACAAACAAATTCTGAGTACACGCTCTGACAAATTTAAAGCACACATAATAAATACAAAAAGAAATCTATCGGAGAGTGCACATGAGTACGAAATATCAAAAGTTTAAATACTCTAGCAGAATGAAAGTATTGCTCACCTGTAATTTAAGAAAGGATAAATTTTATCTTCCTGCTGATGACTTATAAAATTACAAAGAAAAACACAATTCTAATTTCCGCCTTTAGAGATATTAGAAACGAAATCTCCACCTGCGAAAATCAGACAATAAAGTCATCAGCCAAAAGAGTTTTGGAGGTTTAGCAAGAGGGCAAACATAGAGTATAAAATTAATTATTGAATACTAAATAATTACAGGTAAGCATAAAAAAATATATACAAGACTGCTAAAGCATTTACAAAAGCGAGGCATAAAATATAAAACTCATTCGTCACTCTCCAATAAACAAAACTGAAAGCAAATTGGAATCTTAAAACTAAGATTCCAAGACACACTACAAAATATTGGAAACTCAGACAAGATTAAATATGAGGCTATATTGATTTAAGAATACACATTTATGATCAGATTGAGTGGAGATTTAATGAGAATTAATTTACCCTGGGAAGAATAAAAACGAAAATAGTTACCTTTCGGTAAAACAAAGTTCACATAGAGTGCGCACTTTTACTTAAGTTCATTTTCAGGTTCTTTAGGCAGCAAGGTAGATGTAGAGAGGTTCCGGCTTCTTTTAGGTGTTCAAGGCATTACTGGAGCAAACTTGGAAGTCAGGGATCCGTCTTTTGTGGAGTTAGCAAGCCATTTGGGTGGTGGTAACAAGTATAGAATTTTTCATTTTGTTGCAGGCAAAAGTATTTAATCACAGCTGATGTCCTTTAAGAAATTAAATGTCCGCACTGATATAAATTCTCACTTGATAAACAGCTTGTCTATCAACAAACAATGAATTAACTGACACTCCAAATTTTTGGGGCTATTTATACGTTGCTCCATTTCCCGCAAAACACTTTCCTTGTTGTCCAATTTCTACACCTTAGGCAGGGCAAATATTAATCTCCCGCTCAATCTATCTAAGAATTCTACCCAGGGTTTATTGAAATGAAAACAACAACATAAAAATCAAATCTCCACTATAAAAATTGTTTACAATAATCAAAATAAAAGCAACAGGAATGCAATTAGCTAGCCAGCTTGTTTTTAAATCAAATGGATTTAAAAACAGGTGCTATATGAAAACTATTTTAAAATAAATCGAAAAACATTTTTTAAAAAAATCCGTTTTACATATAAACGCTTGTATTATTTTGATACACACATTCTTTTTAAATAATAATGAAAATTTAAACCCTAAACGTTTAATTAAAATTAAAAGCTTAATAAATTTCTTTTTTTTTTTTTTGTTTTTAATAACAACACCATTGAACCGGATTTCAATCAGGTTCAATATATATATATATATATATATGTGTGTAATTAATGTTCATTAGTTATATATATATATATATATATATATAACTAATGAACATTAATTCTAAAACTTTCCAGTATTTGGATACAGTATGAAATTTAAATTCGAAACTTTTCAATATTTAAATAGAAATAGAATTTCCTATCTGACTAAATTATTTATTAATTATTTTTATTGAATCTATTATGTTTTTAAAATCATTCCCATAATTTATTTTAAAATCATTCCCATAATTTATTTTCTCCGTTCTTTTAAGTTTTTATTATGATTTTTTTTTTGTTTTTTTTTTGTTAAGCTAAACTTTTAATTAAATCATGTTAAATTTAATTTGGGCATGAATGGCTCCATAGATTTGTAAAGTTATATTAGTTTAGTTTAATTTCAAAAAAAAAAAATTTTAAAATAATAAATTAGAATTAAATTTTGCAAAAAAGATAATTTTTCCCCAAAAACCCAAAAAAAAATGTATGGGAGGGTAAATCTTAGGTTATTTGTTTCGTAATTAAATTGGGTCAATGGATTGGATATATTCGTGTAATTAGTAGTATGAAGATCTGCTACATGTAGGATCACATTATATGCCACACTTGGGCAAAGTAAGTCCCATTTCATACTGACCATTGGAAGAAGGCATATTCCCTGCTCCTTGTATCACCCCTTTAGCCTATGGAATGGGATAGTAAGATGGGCAAAAAGGACCACAATCTCTTCCTATGGAGTTTTTTTTATTATTGTTCTTCTCGCCAGACATATATAACATTCCTGTACTGGATGAGAGACAATTTCTTCTCTATAACCATACTGTTCAGATGTGCATTCCTGACAGTATGGTATTGTGCTGTCTTAATCATGCTGCATTGAATACATTGATATATCAGGTAGATTGGCGTTGGTTTGACTGCAAACTTTTGGCCTAAGGTTAAATAAGGGATAGAATATTTTCTTTTCAAATGCAATCTATGTAGTCTATCCATACTTGACATTAATAAAATATTAAATTCATCTGTGCGAACATCTAAAAAAAAGTTAAATTGTAAATTAGAATCTAAAGTAAAGTTATAATGTTTTATAAAAAAATTAATGTAAACATACTAAAATAATAATGCAAAATTTTATATATGTTTAATAAATGTTTGTGTGTGTTATTACTGGCAGTGGCTTCTTTTATTTTTTTTATATTGAAAATATATTTTAATAAGAAAGTATACATTATCTCTGCTGCTCCACAAGCTAGTGACTGGGGCTAATGGTTGAAATATAAAATAAAGTGGGATCTTAACTTAAGTATCTGCCTACTATATAAATTTTCCAGGTTTGAATAGCCTGGTGTTTTTATACCAGCCTCCTAGGCAGAGAAGAACATACTCGGAGGGTATGTATGTCCAAACAATAGCTATAAAATATATAACTAGCATTACATTTCCAGGACATAACTTCTTCTCTGGCTGCTAACTTTAACACCGATCATTCAAAGCGCTCTTTTGTTTTGTAAGAAATATTCTGGATGCCAGTTAACTAAGGGTGAATTAACATACTTCGAACGATGGCAAACTAACTCAGTGCCTAAGATTATCCCATGACTAGCTCAATCGAAACTGCAGTAACACTTTACTAAATTTGGTAAAATTTACTTAATTAATGATAAAGAATTGACCGATAGATATTAAGTTTAAAAGTCAATTTATTTTAATTAAACACTAATTATTAAAGTTTTAAACTAATTTTAGATATTTTTAATTAACATAAACATTTAAGGTACTTATATATGACCATGCTCACACATTTTAATTACACGTGGAAATATAATATAACAATGTTAAATGACAAAGTATTAAATAGTATGATATTAAATATAAGGCATTCAAACCAACATGCACATCAATAGTTCTTTATGCAGCGATAGAATTCCTTTACTACTGAGTCTGGAGGCTTTATGAATGGCAGTGACTACTTTGAATTTATAAATTGAAATAAGAAAGTTATTAAATACCTAGGGTTTTGGAGCGTAGAGATTTTGGTCATTTGCTTCCTGAGTTTCCAGTGTGTTCTGACTTGTTTTATTACCAGCCAGCTGGTTTTATACTTCTGCAGAGGATTGCTGTTGATTGACAATCCTGGTTACTTCTTTTATTAAGGTTGAGGACAGTTATTTATTTTGTAGCACTATTATTATGACAGTAGATACTCAGGTGGCTCTCACTTATTGAGCGGCTATTACTTCATCTCAGGCAGAGTACTGGTATTTGGACAAGGTTTGAAGTTCATCATATGTTCAGATGAAGCTATTAACACTGCATGACTGATTGACAAATTGAACTCATAGATTGACTGATCAAAACTAAAACTAAACTGAAACTGAACTCCCTGTGAAAATTTAGGTCTATTTATGTAATGACCTGTTGTCATTTTTTGTAGTCTGTTTTTGTAGCCGCCAGCAAAATCCATTCTCCACTGCTTTCGATTTCAATAGATAAAAATTTAATCACATTGTTGTTTATAGATTCTTTCTTAATTAAATAGCATTGCAAACATGTTGTTTTCAATCAGTAGTTATTGCTGAATTTATTTATTTTAATATTTATTTTCATGTGTTTTTTCAATATTATTTTAACATGCACATATACATGCATTTATCATTTTTTGTTTACTCTCACACATATACAGTACTCGTTGTTTAAATTTATAATTACTCTTTTTTTTCTTCTTTAATTTGAATGAGAGAGAGAGTGCTTTTAACTTTATAAACATTCTATATTTTTAAACTGTCATCTTTAACTTTTTTTTTTCTAATCAATCATTTATAACTTTTATGAATAATACTTTCTTTAAACTAACAATAATAAAAAGAACTCTTTAGACTTTTACTTTCTGTGTTTTATTTAATTAATAATAATAAAAAAACTCTTTAGACTTTTGGAGATTTTCTTTGCCCTTTTAAAAATGAAAATTCTTTAACCTTTTCTAAATTTATTTCAACTTTTCAAACTGATTGATAATTTATTTTAATTTATTTTTTTTAAAATAATTTTTTAACAAAATTATTTACGTATGTACTATAGGATATCAGTACAATATATCTTATTTAATTACACCTGGGTCTCATTTTATGCAGTAGATAGGTTCCTCAGAAAACACGCACAAAAGAAATTGCACAAAAATAGACTTAACTTATCTTGAAAAATGGGGGATACATACTATAATTTTCAACAATCGCATAAAAGCAAAGCAACAATGTAAAATTACTTTAAAATTCACATAAAAAATAAGGAAATAAAATATGACTAATAAAAAATTTCAAATTTGAGAAAAATTGATACAAGACAAACTTTTTTTCTTTTTTTATTAACTACAGTATTTAATTTTAGTCAAAACAATATATTTTATGCATAATTTACAGTATTTTACATTTTTTCATATATGTACAGACAGTATTTTAATCATTACCACTATTTGATAATATGCAAGTTTGTTTGTGAACTAGTAAGACATCAGATTCATCACAAGAAAAAATACAACTAGTGCCAACTTCATTTTTTAATTGCTCTTATAGTGGATTCACCCAAATTAAAATGTTTTCTAATCACTGTTGATTCTTCCCATTTCATTAAGTGATCTAAAATTGAAATTTTTGTTTCCAAAGAAATTCATTTTCTTGGGTGTTTTTTTCTCTCCATTAGGATAAACTAAAAGTTTAAAATAAAAATAAGAAGTTAGACTTATGATAATAAAAAGACACCTACTCATCACTGTTGAGCAAAATTTAATTAAAACTAACAAAAATTAAATTATTTTTGTCTTTAATTTTTTAATTTTCAATTCCATTTAAAAATCAAATTTCATTTTTTGCATCACATTATATAATTTTTAATTTGTTAATCACAATTAAAAATCAGATTTTAATTTTTAATTGTCAAATTTAATTGTTCCCATCTCTGTTACTCACTTTTTAAAAATAAACTTGTGGACACTAAATGATTAATTGATTATGTACTTTTTTTTTAAAAAGCAAAAAATAGAATGTGCTATAAAATGCAAAAACAACAACAGGCATAATATAGGCATCTATAACGTTTGAACAGATTTACATTATAATCTTGTAAAATTTAATGTGTGTATATAAATTGGAGAAATCCTGATTTTAAGTGAATTATGAACTTTTTATTGCATAAACTCTATTATAGTACTATTATAAAGTGCTGAAAATATTGAAATTATTAGATGGAAGTTGAACTCTGATAATGTGCTATTACTTTAAATATGATGTGTGAGTGCACAAAATTTATATTTAAAGTAAAAGCACATTATTAGAGCTCAACTTCTGATCTAATAATTTTTTTTATATAAAAGAAAACCACATACAAAGATATTCAGAAGAAACATGAATCACATAATTCAAAATCACATTAAATAAATCTGCATAAAATGAGACTCGGGTGTATATAATTATGAGAGTATTTAGAAAATTGTTACATTTTCAATTTTCCCACATATATAATATTATTATCCAATTTATGATTTTAATAAAGCTTGGATAATAAGTTAAAAGTAGATTGACTCTACTTAAAGAATTTCAGACAAAAATATTTACTGGATAACATAATTTCAATTTGCAATGCCTGCTTTTAAGTGGTACTTTGTTTCATTATATACCACAACTGGAAAATTGTTTTATAATATATTTTCATTTAATTTCTATCATTTAAATCTATAAACTTGTGAAAAATGTTCTGTGTAAGAAATATAGCCTCTTAGATCCTGATGAGACTTATTTAATAATGAGCACATTAAAAAGTAATTATACTTTCAACATTTAAACATACACAGTATTATTGTCAGATTTACAATAATACTAATCAAACTTTTGTAATAAATCAAAGGCAAATGACTTTTGACTTAAAATATTTTTTATACAAATATATTTGTTAAATGACATAATATCTGTTGTAATATCTGCTTTTAATTAGTAATTTTCTTTATTATATTATATCTGGAAAATTATTTAACAGTACAGAGAACATTTTCCTTAACTTTCTATCATTTAAATATTTATATTAGTTTGTGTGATATAATATTGTATGTTAAAAAATAGTCAGTACTGGAAAATATGTTTCCCCTTGTTATGCATATAATAGTTTGGCATAAAAAAGACAACCATATGTTCAGTTTGGTGTTATGCAGAAACACTTTTAAGCAGCTTTGAAATTTTTTACTGAATATGTCACTAACTATGTCATATTCTCCACCAAGTCTTTTATAAAATATTTTAGTCTTTTGAATCACCATCAAATCGTCTAGAGATAATTATTATATTTTCAACTTTTTTTCAAAATAAATGGACATATTATTTTTAAAAAATCAAAAGAATTTTAGAAGTTAACATTTTTTTTCTAGACAAAATCCATATTTGCTTCTGCTATGTGAATACAATAATGTTTGTAACATAAAACTTTATAAATTTAACATTCATTCAAGCAATGATGATATTTTTTTTTTCAAAATAATAACTATTTAACAGATTTCTTAAGAAATCATCCATAATAGCAACTACCAATTAAAAAATATTTTGCTCGTTTTTTTTAAGATCTGCTCCGAAATTTTTATATATTCCAATGTGCACTTCCATAAGGCAACTGATGCATGAATGAATCTATATTTAACAAAAGTCATCTCAGTATTTATCAAAGTTATTTGAATATTTTGTTTAGCATGGTATTCTATCACAAATTATTCTAAGATTAAAATTACCAGGCAGTTTTAGAAGGCAGAGATCTCCAAAATATCTGAATGGTTTAAACTAACTGATCATAAGTAATTTAAATGGTAGTTCAATGCTAAACTTTACATAAGACTATGTAGCAATTCTTAATTTAGCATTAAAATTCAAGGAATATTCAATGTACCTCTAATCTCCAGGTCAACGTGTCATTCCTCTTTAATAGGATTTAGCAGACATAAACACTTTTCAATATTTTGGTCATCAAGAATATCAAAGTCATAAACATAATGGATTTCATGTGGCTTGAATTATTATTAATAAATATTGGAAATACAATTTACTTACATATATTTTCTATTATAACTTTTTATGCAAAAAGAATTATATTAATTAATGTATTATTGATTAGCCATTATTGAAAATTAATAATTACGTTTAGGAGATTGATTTTTTTCTCAGGCTAAAAATTTTAAAGTTTATATTTGTTTCCATTTTAGGTGAACATCTAAAATCTTGGTGGTACATCTGTTTATAAAAATTAAATAGAATAATGGTATACTTATCTTGAAAAATTAATTAACAACTTATGATCCATATAAAATTTAAGATATGGGTGTGGTTTTTAATTTTTGTTGATGAGATTAGATTAAAAGACAATTTAAATATCTGACATATTTGTCTTATATATTAATAACCCTTTCTTTTACATTTTTTCAATGCAATCATATTTATTTCTACAAACATTTTTTTTGTACAGTTTTAACTGTCCAAAAAAGAAATAAAATTATTTGTAGAAACAATATGTTTGAATTGAAGAAGGTGTATAAGAGGGGAGTTATTAGTTATATTTGTTAACAATCAATGAATAGAAAATAAAAGAGACGAAAGAAAAATATTATATTTCTAAAAGAGTTTATATAACTATAGTCATCATTTTTGGAGTAAGTGTAATTTTACAATAAGATTGTAGAAATAATAATAAATGCAGTGATACACATAGATGTATCTTCTATTGTTTCAATAATATACAGAGGCAAAAATCTCCATACAGTATCACCACTCGCTGCAAGCCAGAATAATTAATGAATGCAGGAAGGTTTGTGCAGAAAATTCCTATCTAGTGCCTACTCATCCAATATCCCAGATTAGTTTATAGCTTGTGAGCTTGCACTGAGTGGCACTACTGTATGGAGAGTTTTGCCTCTGTGAAAAACAGCTTGTATAAACATAAGGAACAATGATTATGTGATGTTTGATGTTTCAATAATAATAAATAAACAGGAGCATTTTTATCAAATTTCTATAAAAATTCCAGCATCAATAATTATATAATGTTATTACCAAACATAATTTTTATTGACATGTCTTAGATATCTACAATAGCATCTTTGATATCTAATGATGTCATAAGTTAATATCTTATTTAATGTGACACTCTTAGATCTTTAAGAAAACAATATTTATATATGATACACATCATACCTGTTATAAATTTATTTTTTACTAAAAAAACCTATTAAAATTTAATATTAATTAAGTGCTCAGTCATAATTATATTAATAATATCACAGGTAAAATATTATTCTAATACATTTGGGAAGGAGCTTTTTCAGATTACCAAATTTTAGAGTTAAAAGACATCCAAATAATTATGAGGATAAAAAGACAAAATATTTTTAAAATATTATGTTGTTTTGAAAAAAATATTAAATTTAAAAACATTAAATTTTAATTTTTTGCTTGTATTTGTCTAATTGAATAAAACTTATAATAATTTAGTGAAGAATATTTTTAAGAAAAGTATTAACTAAAGAAAAAAAATTGAATTCATTGCAATCAAGATTTCTATAAATATTTGCAGTTCTTTTATTTTGCATTTTGGAAAAATCTTGATTTCAGTTTTAGAAATAATAAAACATAAATAAAAAATAATTAGGAACATGGTTTAAGATTTTATAAATTTTAAGAAAATTGTATGACACTATTTACTGACAAAAAATCTGCTATTTATTTTGTGCAAATTTTATACCTCATTTCAAAGTATGATTTTTCTAAAACTAAAGCACATTCATAATTATTGTCATCATATTGTACACATAAAACATGTAAAATAAGGTGGTTACTTGTTGAAGGATTTTACCTATATCTGTGCTTTATAAAACTAGTACAATTAATCTCTTGAATATATGGATGAGAGGACATACAGGTATTATTGATATCATTAAATAGATTAGAAGATTGAAATGAAGCAAGAATGGATATATTTCTTGAAGAGAAAATAATACATGGATAGTTGAAGTCTTAAACCTTATTCAAGAGCTTAGAAAAACCTAAAAAGAGACTACATATAATATGGATCTATAAAATAAGGAAATTTTTTTGAGTGATGAGAAACAAAATGTCAGAGAAACAGCATTGAACTTAATTCTAAAAGACCCTTATCCAGCAATAGATCCATAATGGTTGAAAATGACAATGATGATAATGAGCAAGAACAAAACAAACAACATAAATAAGGTATAATATACCAGAAAAATTGATAAAATTAGAACATGAGGATATGAAGAACTACTTGCTATGAACTGAAACTTAACAGTGAGAATTCTTATCATTCTTGCTTAAACATAAGACTCATTAACAATATTTCCGAGTTTTTAGTTAACCCAAAATATGAATGAAGAATATATATTAGATGCCATTTTTTATTAAGAACTATACATGTAGGAAAATGTTTTGACAAAACTGTGATTTATCAACAATTAATGCAAAAAGACCACAGTTCAAGAAATTATATATCTGGAAAAAAATCATACTTATGTGAAATTAATTTTTGAACTAATAAACCGATTAAAATGCAGAAATCTTTTTTTTTATTTTTATTTTGGTGAACATTTGATCATGGTTAAGCAGCTTCATGTGTTTGGTTCTTTCATAATGCAATTTTATTTTGCATTAAATAAAAACCAACAGTTTTTGTTTTCTTAATGAACATCTTTTTAATCTTTTGATTAAATCACCCAACAACTTATAGTATTTATATAAAATTATACAGTACAAAATGCTTTTATCACTGAAATTTTTGTCTATAATTTGTTTTGATGATAAACTTTTAGTGCACAAATTTCAACATTTTGCTTTTATATATCATGTGTAATTAAAAATCAATAAGTATTATTCATACAGCATATAAATAAATGGATATAATTTTTTATAATTTGACATTTTCATAAAATACTATGTTGCAGAAACTATAGACTTTGTTCAAGTTTATTTACATAATGACTAATATAATAATACTCAGATATTAGAAGCGTTTGCTGTCATAGTTTTCTGTTGTCATTTATTTTGAGAATAAAACTAAACATAACTGTAAATGTTGTTTCATTTTATGTCATATACAATTGAGAATGAATATATATTACAGATATTCATGCTTTGATTTGATTTTTTAACAATTCAACTTTTTTTAAATAAATGAATGTATTATGAAAATTGTGATCTTTAAATATAATTTTATGTCACCTTCGCTAATCTGAAACTGACTTAATATTAAAAGTTTTCAAATTTGACAACTTCACAATAAGATAATCTATCAGTATTATGTTTTTTGAATAGTAAGCCAACATAACTGATTGTTGAGCCAAATACGTGCAAATTTATTGTTCTTGATACCAATGAGATTCTAAATAGAATGTAGTCCAGAATTTATTAGTATGTCATCTCCTGTTTTAACAAAATGATTTTGTTACAGGACAATATTGTTGACATATATAGCAGAAATATTTCATATAACCACCAGAAAATCCAGATCTATATAATTCATAAACAATTAAAAGGAAATGAGATTTAGACTATTCAACAAAATAAGTTCTTAGTTTTCTAAAAGTCAGCAGATATAATATAGATTCTAGAGCATTTATATACACATATTTATAAATAATTTAGAAGAAACAAGACTTAGACTATTCAACAAAATAAGTTTTTAATAGTACAAAAGACAGTAGACAGAATACAATCTCTAGAGCATTTAGATTTATATATTTCGTAAACAATTTAAAAGAAATAAGATTTTGACTATTCATCAAAATAAGTATTATATTGTGTCAAAACCATAGAAATATGATTTAGATCGTCTTTTTTGCCTATAATTTTAGTTTTTAAATGGAATCTTTAGAGATTAAGTGTTTTGAAGCTAAATGATTATTTCCTGATAAATTCTTTTATTTATCACTTTAATCAATATTTCTATACATTTTGTAAGCATTTCTATAAAAAGTAATAACAATTTACTACACATGATTTTTTTTCTTTTGTAATAGTCTGTAAATTAATAACAACTTTCATCATCGTCGTCATCATCATCATCAGAATAATAACAACAAGACAACATAAAGATTATTTTAAAAACATTTTAAGGGTAACATTAATTCCTTTTATAACTGAGATGAATTTATAATAATAGAGAGCAACAATTAATACGCAAAATATTGAAATCTTTCAAATAGCAAGGTTGATCAAAGAAAAAGTTAAAAAGACATTTTACAATATATTAAACAAACTGAAAGATCAGAAAGTGATATATGACAAATTTGTTTCACACGTTCGTTTATATAGTTGTCATAAAACTCATGTTTAACCTTTTACTTTTATTATTTCTATTTTTTCTCTTCTAAAGTTACAATGATTATTCTCATTTGTGATTGTCCAAAAATGAATGAATGTTAATGTGTAATGGTGATAATGGCGTTGATGAAGATGATGATAATGATAATATCCTGGAAACGTTTTTTCTGGTATGAGAAAGACTGGTTTTGACATAACTCTTTCAGTAGGAAGATGATATAAACCATATAATACAAATGACTTAAGTGATATCTGGCCTATAATTCTGACTACTTAAGAAGTGGTAACAGTTCTCAGAAAATTTATATTTGGTGAATCTATCTTCAATGGAATTGTTACAATAATTAAAATTTGAGTTATAAACAATCACTATATTTCTACTTAAATTTTTAAAGAATAACATAATCATTCATATTTTGAGTCTAATTTAGATTGGGTTTAAATCTATCAAATAATATTTTTTAAATTTATCTTGGCTATATTATTTTATTAGTGTTTTTCATATAAGATCACTGTCTTCCCAATCATTAGTTTTGAAAAGGTAAAAATAGTGTCTTCTCAAATTATGACTTGTGAAAAAAGAGTAGCATGCAATGATTCAATTTTTTTGTGTTTTGAAGGTGTGTCTGTCACTGATATTTATTGAAGACTCTGTGCACAGTATGGATAAAGAGGTTTGGCATAAATTTCAAGAATTGTTGCACAAATGCTGGCCATGAAGAAAGACTTAGACATCCATTCACATTTGTGATTGATAACAACATTGAAAATACATGTAAAACTATTCTGTTGGACAAACAAGTGACAGTGGAATATGTAGAAAATCATTTGCAAATCAGTCATGTCTTTTCCTATGCAATAATTCATGACAGATTGGGTTTCAAAAGGATTGTGTAAAATGATTATTGAAACAACTCATAGAAGAGCACAAACATAAGTGTTTGGATATTTGCAAACTAAATTTTGGTCAATACTCTAAGAAATGTGGAAGTTTCTTAAAAGGAATCATTATTAATGATGAAACATGGATTCATCTCTACATACCTGACAGTAAATGGTAGAATATAAAATGGAAATGTTCACTCACTGATTTAAAAAAGTTCAAAAGTCAACCATCATTGAAAAATGTAAGCTTATAGTTTTCTGAGAATCTCAAGGGCCAGTACTGTAACATTACCAGAAAAAAGATTCAACAATTTGTAGTTCTCATTACAGTGAGCTGCTCATTGAGGAACTGAAATCTAAAATTTGGATAAACCACAAAGGATTGATATTTAAGGACAATGTGTTAAAGCATTTCAATGCACATCAACACACTGACCAACTATTGATACTCTCTGAAAACTTTGTTTGAGGTGTTGAAGTACCCTCCCTATAGTCTTGATCTTGACCCCTCAGATTGGTACTTGTTTGATATCCAGAAAGAAACCCTACAATGATGAATATTTATGACTGATAAAGAGATGAATGTACAGGACATTAGCTTTCTCTAAACATATTTAATGAAGAATGTCAATGCTTGTTGACAAATGGGGCAAATGTATTGAAAAACAGGAAAGTCATATCAAAAAATTAGAATTTGTCTTTTCTGAAAGTTGAATGAAATAAATTGTACAGCCAGAATGCATATAATTTTCAACTCTGTTTTATATACAATATCAAATATGCATAATTTAATGTATATAAAATTTAAATGGAAGTAACAAAACATGAGCAAATTATGTATAAGTAACATCTATACATCAATAAATGATAAAACATAGAATCATCCACTCTATTGTTTATCAGTTGTTATTGTATGAGTATTAGTTATAAATGGCTTCTGGGAGGAGTGTTACTTTCATTTAATTTTCATTTACCCACATATACACTTATATATTATAAATTAATAATTTTAATAGATGTAATTATTTAAGTTTATGGAACAATCTGTTATATTAGAAAAATTACTGTTAGATGCTAATAGATAGTAATCAATAAAAATAGTAAGCTGTAAATGTTTCCAGCATTCAAAAGCACACAATCTCTTGGTATTATATAGAGACTGATAAATAAATACTGTAGCACTTTAGTCTCTATATCATACTAAGAAATTGCATTTAGAAGAGGTACCCCTATTGAATGCTGGGAACATTTACAGTTTACTACTTTCATTAATTATTGTCTATTAACATTTGATGTTAATATTTCTAATATAAAATTATAATAGATATTTCCATAAATTTAAATATTTAAACATGCATACATATATGATATGTATACATGCATTCATTATAATGTGAAAAATATTAATTATAATGCCTTGAAGTAATTACATATATTCCTCCAAATACAAAATGATATAAGTACCTATGTACTTAACATGTACTTAATACCTATGTACTATATTTCCATCTTCTATCAGTAAATGTTAAATGTATAGAACATTTTAAACTTTATTTACAGCTTTTCAAATACAAACAACTTATTAGTAATAATATGCAAAAAGACAACACAAGTTAGTAATGATACAATGTTTCAAGTAGTACTATTCTTTACTCTTCTTCAGATGTTGCTCTCCTCACCAGTGACAGTATTTTTCATAGGAGTCAAACTCACATTTTTAGATTCTTGAATATCAGATTTAAGGCAAAAACTCTTCTAATCTGTGTTGTCTACTTGTATGTTATTACTAAAAAGTTGTTTATACTTGAAAGTTTAAATAAAGTATAAAATTTTCTATACATTTAACATTTACTGATAGATGATGGAAATATTCTAAGATATTATCACACCTAATATGCCATTATCACAAACCTTCATGACCTATATACTTGTATATGCATTACTTAATTTTCCTGTTTAAATGACCAATTAATAGTTGATTATATGAATGATTTGGATGTAATTTTACTTTTTTCTTTATTATATTTAATGCAATTAATCTTAAAGACAAGAAATATCTATCCTGTAGCTCAAGAATGGCTAACTTACTTAAAACATTATGAGATTTTTTGGTGATTATGTGTCACAATATAACTAATATAAATATATGTATGCACTCACATGAAAATGTTAAATATCTCAATAATTTTATGGTTAATCTCTTTTCTTATATTTTAATAACAAAAACATATATACCAAGTATCATGGCTGTTTTATTATTTAAATATGTAGATTTTCTATATAAATAATCACAAATTTAAAACCTGCTCAGTGATTTTTTTCCTTTCTGAAGAGGCAAATATTACAAACATTATGCATTGACTCTTTTTTTGCTTATCAGTTTTCAATAATGTTTGTGTATTAATGTGTGACCAAAGATGACTCTTCCTTTTCCAATGTGGCCCAGAGATGCCAAAAAGTTGGATACCCCTGTTACAGACATTTTTTATTAGAATCTTTAATATAGTATAATGATTAATATTCTTTTGACAATCGATATTATGGTAGACCAAGATTACAAAGTATACAAATAATAATCTAAAAAAACTATGTATATATGATCAAAACATAAATATTTTTTAAAAATATTTAATATTAATACATAATAGTTTTACACTTTACATATCCATTAAAATATTGGAGTATTCAGGAAAGATAATTAATAGGATATGAAATTATTGACTATATATCCTCAATATTTATAGATAATTGAAAAAAATCTATAATTAAAAAAAATTAAAAAATAGTCAATTATTCTAATAAGTTGATGATATTTTAATGATTGGAAACATGAAATTAAAATATAATGTTTAGATAATGAAATTGTTAATAAAATATAATGATGATAAAATTAAATTAAAATATTTGTTAAGGAAAGACCAATTTAAAAAAATGTAGAATAACAACAAATATGGACACAAAAGACTGCAGTTATTAAAAGTTTTAAATATAAAACTTATAAACAAAGTACTGATAAAAATACAGATTTCATATATTAAAGAAAAGCACTTTATTGAAATATATAAAAAAATGTGGATAAAATTTCAAAATTGTTAAAAATGTAATATTCTATAGATCAATATAGATTACAAAATGTAAGTCATAAAAAATTTTATACTCTACAATGATCGATAAAACATTAATCAAAAATGAAAGTCATATAAAGACATGAATAGTAAGTGATCAGATTGCAAAAAACTAGAAACATTAATATCTAATTTTAAAATTAGAAATACAAGAAATAAAGACTATAAATTTAAATATGTAATTATGATATATTTATGATGAACACACACAACAAAACAAAAAAAAAAGCATAGTGGAAGTATTAATAAAAAAGATGTTAAATCAGAATTATGAGTTCATTATTTAACCGATAGTCACAAAATTCTAATGATAGGTAAGTTTGGAGTCTAATTATATTAAATTTAATTTAAGAGACTGAATATTTACAAAACATCTATATAATTAAGATTTTGTAAAAAAAAAAAACATGAATAAAAAATTATAAAATACGTATATGTATATAGATTTTTATAATATTCTGTATTTGGAGGATGATGCATATACACATTTATGCTCCATAATTAATATAATTTATATTATGCATAAATATACATGCATATTACACACATACACACATTCACGTATATAGTTGTACACATATGTTAAATATTTTTCATAGATTAATTAAAATGTAAACAAATAAATAAGTAAGATATTTCCATGTAACAAATAGAAGAATATGGATAGAAATAATATTGTTAGAAAATCACTAATTAAAATTTATACCTGCTAGATGAAGCACTTATTGTAATAGCCAACAATAGCTTTTCATCTGAATTTATTTAATTGGGGTCTCCTTTTATCTCAACTCAAACATATATATATATATGTGTGTGTGTGTACATAAAAAATTACATTAATGATAAATAATAACTATTATATATATAAATTTTATTTTTTAGTCTGTTGATATAATCGCATAAATGTATAATAATAATATTGTCATATATATAATATTGAATAATATATTGAATAATGTAATGCTTAGGCATTTGTTGCTTTAATATAAATTGACACCAATCATCTGTAAGTAAAGATTTTAAAGAACAAATAAACTTGCTTGTCCTTTAAGCTTATCTATACATAAGCCAACCTTTGTTTATCACACATTATTCAGGGCTTGAGTCTGTTATATGCCTGATTTATTAAACAATGTTCAAATTGTCTGAATGTAATTTAAATATTTCAGGAGCAAGAATTTATCTGATTTAAAACCGTCTATAATTAATTTAAAAAAATTTAGAATCTCAAGCCCTGAATAATGCATGGTAGGCAAAGATTGGCTTTTATATAAATAAGCTTGAAAGACAAATGAATTCATTTGTTCTTTAAAATCTTTGATTTTGGGTAAATGCATGCAAATTTATATTAAAACAATGCATGTGTGAAGATTGGTTTACTTCCAAATATATTACAATAAATTCTGTGCTATATAAAAAAATTAATATTTATCAATATTGAACAATGTTAACTCTTATCATCTAAATATAATCTTTTAAATAACAATTTTTAATAAATTAATCATGGCTACCCATATGTTTCTATTATATATGATGATATCAAATTCAATTTGATATTAAAATTTGAATAAAATTTTGCCAATACACCTGGGTTTCATTTTATGCGGATTATTTTAATGTGATTTTGAAGTTATATGATTCATGTTTTTTATTAATATCTTTCGTATTTCACTATATTTATTAGATACCAAGAAATTTAAATTATTAATAACTTATTTTGACTTGAAATGCTTTTTTTTTTTTTTCAAAAATATAACGTTATATTAGCAGCTAACATGAATATGACCTGAAGCTGTATTTAGAATCTTAGCTTCTATGCAAATAACTTACTTATACTAATGAGTAAATAATAATAATAGATTTATACTTACATATAAAAATATCACAATAAATATTCAAAAATTTTAAACTTTTAAAATGTATTTTGTTAGATATAGCTGAAATAAATAATTTTTTAGATTGTTAAAATAAATAACAAAGATTTTATTGATTTTGTAAACTGAAAATAATCTTTCTAATGATAATGTATAATCTTTTTGTTTTGATTGCAATCTCATTTTTTTAATATAGAAACAGAAAACCATTAACACAGCACAAGACTGAAAATGGCACTAGTTGTACAACACATCACAAATCTGATTTCTTACCAGTTCACAAACGAATGCATATTGTTAAATAGTGGTAATGATTAAAATATGCATGAAAAGTGTAAAATTAAATACTGTGGTTAATAAAAAAAGTGTTTGT
The DNA here is from genome assembly GCA_028023455.1 of Epiperipatus broadwayi. Taxonomy (NCBI): domain Eukaryota; kingdom Metazoa; phylum Onychophora; class Udeonychophora; order Euonychophora; family Peripatidae; genus Epiperipatus; species Epiperipatus broadwayi. The sequence continues at coordinate 14,487,983 of JAQFVV010006202.1, read as the reverse complement.
CTTGTATTAATTTTTCTCAAATATTTGAAATTTTTTATTAGTCATACTTTATTTTCTTATTTTTTAATGTAAATTTTAAAGTAATTTTTCCTTGTTGCTTTGCTTTTATGTGATTTCTGAAAATTACAGAAACTATTCCCCATTTTTCAAAGTAAGTTAAGTCTATTTTTGTGCAATTTCTTTTGTGCACATTTTCTGAGGAACCTATCTACTGCATAAAACAAGACCCAGGTGTATTTGATTAAAGCTGCCTTTTTATTGACTTAAATTACTTCTAAAATTACATTAAATTTTAATATCAAATTGAACACTAATAGTAAGAAAATCAAGTCATGCTTCACATGGCTTGAGCTTAATACAAATGTAATATAATGAGCATGCTGATAGCTCTAAACAAGCTTTTTCAATAAATGCCAGAAGTGAAAGCATTTAAAATCTCTATCTCGAATTATCTCTATCCCCATACTGGTTTCAAGTTGCTCTCCTCAGTGAAGTGCTAGGATATTCAGACACTAGATCCAAAATACCAACTCAAGTACAGTATTTATCTAATACTTAACTATTAAGTAGAAAATCTGAAATTTTCAGACATCTATGGGACTGAACTAAATTTATATACACTGTATATTAATAGCTTCAGTAATATAACATTACCAAAGTCTCAAAAGCAAAACTATAATAGTAAGAAAATTAAGCCATACTTCATGTTACTTAAGTTATTAAGTTTGTACTACTCATGTAATACAATGTGCATGCTAATATCTCTAAACAAGCTTTTCCAATAATCCTAGATAGAGATTTTAAATGCTTTTTTTTTCTAGCATTTATCAAAAAAGCTTGTTTATAGATATTAGCATACTCATTATATTACATTTATATTACAAGCTTAATAAATTAAGTCACATGAAGTATGACTTGATTTTCTTATTTTTATGGTTTTGCTTTTGAGGCTTTGGCAATGTTATACTGCTAAAGCTATTAATATATGATGTATATGAATTTAGTACAGTCCCATATAGATATTTAAGTTAGATTGCTGGCTTTGAAGACATATAGATGCATGAAATTATCAGATTTTTTAATTAATAGTTAAATTTTAGATAAATGCTGCACTTGAGTTGGTATTTTAGATCTAGCGTCTGAATATCCTAATACCTCACTGATGATAGCCATCTGCTGAAAATCGATTTGGAGATAGGGATAATTCTAGATAGAGATTTTAAATGCTTTCTTTTCTGGAATTTATCAGAAAAGCATGTTTACAGCTCTTAGCATGCTTAATGTATTAAAAATGAACATTGTAGTGGTGTTTATATTAAACTTGTGTTGCTATATTTGATGGAGATTTAACTAATTTCCAGATGGCTACCAAGAAACATACGTTGAACAGTCTGGTTAATTTTTTAATTAATGATTGCTGTTTAAAAATTTATAAGATATTTAATTAGTCATTTATATATGTCAATATGCAATTGCTATAATAAAAAAATAAGTAATATATATTAGGCTTTAAGACTGTGTGCCTAAAATGTGACAGTAGGGATCTCTACAAATCTAAACACAAGATTAACAACCTTAAAAGACAAGAGTGGCCACTTTTATCTTCAACCTAATTCTAAATATATAGGTGAATTTAAAGCATTTTAATCTGAGAGTGTGAAGCTATTAACTACTTCACTGATTAAACCTACAATTTCTATACAAACTAACATACATGAAATCTTTCAATTTACAAGTCAGTATGAAGTTTTTATAATTAGACATCTTTTAAAACAATTTAAAATTGTAATTAATAATCTGTAAAGTGCATACTCATTATGTAAGTAATATATATATATATATATATATATATTACTTACAAAGTGCATACTCATTATGTAAGTAATATATATATTAAGGCTATAACCTTAAGACTATGCACCTAAAATGTGATAGTATGGATCTCTACAAATCTAAACACAAGATTAATGACTTTAAAAGACAAGAGTGGCCACTCTTATTTTCGATTTCTCTTATTTTCGATTTAATTTTTAAATGTATAGGGGAATCTAAAGCATTTTGATTTGAGAGCATGAAGCTATTAACTACTTCACTGATTAAGTCCACAATTTTTATACAAACTAACATACGCAAAATCTTTCGATTTACAGTGAGTCAGTATGAAGTTCTTATAATTGGTAGAGGTTCCTATTTCACATTTTAGGGGCATAGTCTTAATATTATAGCCTCAATATATTACTTACATAATGAGTATGCACTTTACAAATTATTAATAAAAAATATAATTCAAAAACAAAATTTAGATATCATTATATATAATGTTCCATTATCAGCATTCATATATATATATATATTACAATGATGAGGGTAACAAACACTACCAAAAGCAGATTTTTTGTATTAAAGTAATTTTAAAATCTTATTTATTTATTTAAATGCAGAAAACAACATAATGCATTATATTCATTTTATTTTAAGATAAATCTTAATCATACAGGGTTTAATATTTTGGCTAATGAACAATATTAGAACTTTCTATTATTAAACTCAAATTTTATTTGTTTATTAAGGTCAGTAATATTCAAGAATTGTTTTTTAAAAAAAATTAAACATTTGGCAAAATGAGAAAATGAAAAATATTTAAGATTTTGTACAGCAGTGTCATAATGTTTACAAAGTCTAAGGATCAGATAAAATTGATTTAACCTTTTTTTATCCGCTTTTCAATATCTTTTATTAATATTAAAAAATATCACTTTAAGATGATTTATAAATGACTTACATGAGATAATCTGCAAATCAATATAAATTTTTAAGTGATAAAAATGATATGATGAATTTGAAACTAATAAATCTAATAGTTCTGTTATTATAAAATATAAATTACAATGTAACAATATGACTATTGTATAAAGCAGAGAAACTTTAAAATAATATAAAAACACTATTTCCAAGTGCTTTCAACTCCTTTGAGCCCTTAAGAAGGCTGTACAAAAATTATTACCCTACTAAGTGATAAACTTGAACATTAAATCATATTGGCCAGGCATAGCTCCAGAATAGTGTTTAATAGCATATGATTTCTTGATCTTATGTTTTTATTATGTGTTCCATGTGTTTATTCAGCTTTTTATATTTATCAAAGTATTATTGAGCATATATGTTGTCCATGGAATTTTAGTATATTAATGTATAAAACACATGATCAAAACATAAGATGAAGGAACTATATGCCATAAAAATATTCTTCTGGAGCTATTAATGCAAAGTTAACCAGTTTTTCGATTAATTGTGCCTGATCTATATAATAAAATGTTAGAGTTTATTGCTTAGTAGGGTAATACCAATTTTTATACATCCTTGATGAGGACTCAAGTGAGTTGAAAATGCTTGGCAATAGGTTTTTTATTATTTTAAAGTTTTTCTGTTTTATACAATAGTTGTATTGTTGTATTGTGATTTATGATAAATTTGATATATAGATAAAATTTGTTTATTATTCATAACTAATATATTTCTTTGACATTATGCAATTATTATTTGTGAAATTAATTATTTTATCTACAGGATTGATTCATTTTAAGATTTTTTTCTCTATTCATTTAGTTTGAATATCTTCCTGTGCTATGCTAAAATTTCAGAGTACTGCTCCTTGTATTTAAAGTTAGTAACCCCTCTTTTGTTTGACTTAAATAGAGAGGCAATAAAACTCTGAGCGCTATAGAAGATTATTTTCCTACATTAGCATTATATACATTATACATGAATTACTTAATGACCGATGAATATCTGATTTTTAAAACAATGACTACATCAATGGTCAAATGTATGTGGCTCTTTTATAGTCATATAAAACTTAATAACTTAGTTAAATTATTAGTTACTTGAGAGTAATGCAATTTCTGAACACTAGAAACAATATTTTTATTCTTGAAGTACATTATAAGGTAAGAATATAATCCTATAAATAAGTATTTAAAAAATTCTTAAATAAGAAAAATCATAAAAAGTAGATAGAAACTATCAAAGAATATTACAAAAATGTATCAATTTATGGTCTCAAATATAAAAATGTAGAAGTACATATAGTAAATGAAAGTCATAATAATTTTAAAATCTTTTTGCATCAAATTTTAGTAAAAATAAAAAAACTAGATTGTGTATTAAAATGTGCAGCAGGAAAAGTCAATAGTTGTTCAAAATAAAGTTCCTGATCTTAATTTTAAATAATATTAAAAGTTATTTTATAAATTTTGTTAAATAAAACTGCAATTATTTAATTTGAAATGTTCATGAAAGAAAAATTGTAACTAAAATTAACATTTAAATCTAAAACATTGAAGCTAAATTGCTGTAAAACAACTATTTTTACATAGAAGATTGTTACTTAGATTTACAACATAACAAATGTCAAAGACATTTTTTTTAATTACTTGTTAAAGTGAGAGTTTATTAGATCTTCTGTATTTAATTGACTTTGCATCTACTAATTATTTAATCAACACTCAAGAAATAAGCAGTTTCAAATAATGTTGAAGCAAAAAGTTAACTCAATACATTTTCTGACTTAGCCTTTTCTAAATTTACTTGTTTTGAGCCAGAATGGTCCTACATCTATTTGATTTGTTTACTATAATTCTGAACTGAACTGAAGTTACTTTATATTAGTTATTTGTCTAGTTCAATTCTGTGTTATTCAACAGTTTGTTTTTAATAATAGTGTATCTATATCTTAATTTTTGAACCTAGATGGTAGATACAATCAGAGAATAAGAACTAGAAATGCAAAAAGCAAAATGAAAATATTTGGTGGATTGCAATTTATGGATAGTAAGAGAATAGACAAAGTAGTATTTAACTGGGTTACAAGTAAAGGACAGGCAACAAGAATGTCAAGCATTGGTGGTCGAGAGGTCAGCGACGGCTGCTTTACAAGTAGTTGTCCCGGGTTAGCAGGTTCGCTTCCCGGCTGATGCTATGACACATGAGAAAAAAAAACAAGATGGTTGAGAAATGTAGTACAGTATGCAGAAGATTTGGATAAAAACTTTATGTCAGTATACCTGTACAAAAAGTGGTATGATTGTGTTAGGAGAATTGTTGATTGTCATAGTGGCAAAGAATGGGATAGAAAATAGATACATTAATAAAAAATAGAAATCTGGAGTGATGGAAAATTAGTATGGAGAGTAAAAAGTATATATATATTGGGTGTGAATTAATTTACAATAATAGCAAGGAAAACAGTCTACTGTTTAAGGCTTGAACAGGATCATTAACAAAAAGAGAATATACACATAAATGGAGAAATGTGGATAATTTAGTCTACAAGTTATGTAAGAAAGGCATGGAAAATATTAGGCATCTGCAAATTTAATAATGTTATGGAAAAATAAATATAACCTAAGTAATTATGCAGAAAGTGAGTTTCTGGTCTTTATGCTGAGTTTGGAAAAAGATAAGGGGTATCTAGATATAAAGGCCATAGAGTGGACAAGGAAATTGTTATGGAAATGGGGTGGAGCAGGATAAAGAAGAATATGAAAAAAAAAACTTAGTGTGGGGAATGGAAGGGAAAAATAAATTGACTAATAGGTTTTTTGGGCATAGTATCTGAGAGATTCATTACTTCGATAAAGGAGTAGCCATGTCACATCACATCACTTTTCTTTCGGTCGCTTATTGCATGATGCAGTTGGAATATATTACATTTGGTTTGTCAAAACGAAAAGTTTTATTTATTTTGAAGGTTTATCTTTGTATTTCATATATAATTTTATTTATTTTAACAATAATCTTATTAATAAATATAAATATTTTTTGAATTTATAATTATTAATATTTTTTTGTTGACACAATGTTCCAGAAAGCTTAGATATAAGTCAGTTTTTTTATTTCTTGATATAATACTAACATCTTAGAATTTTTAAAACTTTTGTCGTTTTTAATAAGATTAAAAATAATTTAAATATTAATTGGGATAGAACATAATTTAATTTTGCAAAGTCCATTCAAACTGGAGACTAAGCACAAAATAAAATCTAATATATTTTATGTCTCAACCTGTATTTATTTTTGCTGGTAGGAATAAATTTTTTATTGTTTTTACAAAAATAGAATTAAAATATAAACAAAATGATAAAAAATTGTAACCAATTAAAAAAAATTATATGCAAATATTTTTAATATAATAAAAATGTATCCTATATATATATATATATATGCATAGTGATTATTATATCTTTATTCTATATGCACTTATTATATATTCTCTGACAATTATTTTTTGTTTTCTGCGGTCTATCAGTTTATAAATAAATCATCTTCAAGATATTATATATATATATATAAAACAACTTGAAGATGACTTATTTATAAATTAGTAAACTATAGTATCTTTTATTTTCTTTAATTCTATCAATTTGTACATAATCATCTTCAAGTTGTTTTACATATACATAAAACACTTGAAGATGAAATGTCCAAATTGCGAGAACTATAGAAAGGAAAAAATGAAAATAATAATGTTCATACAATATATAATAAGTGTATATAGAAAAAAGGTATAATAATCATTATATGTGTGCGTATATATATATATGAAACATCATTATTATGTTAAAAATATCTATCTTTAAGCTTCAAGTATTTTTTTTATTAACTGCAATTTTTTATTATTCTGTCAATAAGTATTGTTATAACGTTTATTTCTGCATCTCTATCAACATATATAATCCATAAAATGAAATAAAATAAATCAATAAGATAATATCAAATATGGATTAATTCATATATGGATTTTTAAAATGAATAATAAAAAATATTTACTTTTGTTTTCATGACATAAGTTTTTTATTTTATTTTGATTAATGGAATAAACTGTTTTATTTAAATTGCTTTATTGCATAAATATTTTTCTGAATTGTATATTTCTACCTTTTATAAACCATTTATGTCAATTTTATTAATATATTATCTCATAACTTTAATAAATATAATGTTCTTTTCACATTAAAAACAATCAAAATACTATCCTTTTATCTTTCCAAAAACTTTATTTTTTCCATCACCATATATATACATTTACTTGTTTACCACATCCAACGTTTCGAACACCTTATTTGTAGTCATTTTCAAGAATCTACAAAATACATATATTTTTATAATTATCTACACAATTGATAAATGAAAGGAAAATGTTATAATTTTTATGATAGGGATAGATGCATTTTTGTGTTTTTATTTTATTTTTAATTATATATATAGTTATAAAAATATAATATGTATTTTGTAGATCCTTAAAAATAACTACAAATAAGGTGGTTGAAACGTTGGATGTGGTAAACAAGTAAATGTATATATATGATGATGGAAAAAATAAAGTTTTGGAAAGAAAAAGGAGAGTGTTTTCATTGGTTTTAATGTGAAAAGAACATTATATTTATAAGTCATATATATTTTTGAAAGGAAAAAAAGGTGTGTGTTGTTGTTAAAAAGTTTTTAACGGCAGAGATAATAAGTAGAACTTTAATAATTGTAACATTTAGATAATTATACTTCCTTATCTTTGTCGATTTTAATAGAGAATTTATAGTTATTGATATACAATATGACTTTAATTTCTCTTTCATCAAAGCTATTCGCAAAGTTAAACACTTTAAACTTGAAATTGTAACAAAGAAGCAAAGAAATGCATATGGAAAAATGATATATAATAAACAGTAAAATAAAAATAAATCCATGATTTACAGCAAGCAAAGAGAAGATAAAAAAAGGCTGATTATATTATCACAAAAGCATATTTACCATTGCTTATTATAAATATTAATTCTTATTAAGTACAATGTCAACATGTAATACTTATATAAGGCTAAAACCTTAGTACATGCGCCTTGGGTGCTTAATTTTAGCAAGAGTGACCTCTACAAATCATAACACAAGAATTTATTAGCTTCATACTCCCAAATCAAAATGCTTTAGATTTGCCTATATAATTTTAAAAAATAGGTTAGAGATAATAATGTCCCTCTTATCTTTATAAAGTCGAATCTTGCATTATGATTTGTAGAGGTCTCTCTTGCTAAAATTAAGCACTCAAGGCACATGTACTAAGGTTTTAGCCTTATATAAGTATTACATTGCTCATTATGCAAATTTAAAGTTTAGTAGAGCTTTTATATTTTTTAAAATAATACATATTCTGCAAAGATAGTTACATACAAAAACATATTGCCATATTAATTCAAATGCAGTGCAAGGATATAAATTGACCGGCTCTTTAATAAATGTAGATTCATCTGGAAATACATCTTATCCCCAATCTAATATTTCTTATAGCAAAGCTAGTTCAATTAGCACAGACTATTGATTGACTAATATAAATAGTGATTTTAAAAAAATTAGTAAGTAGTTCTGTAAATCAATCTAATTTTGCATTCTTGGAGAAAAGTAATAATAACAGTAGTAATAATGGTAGTAGATTATAAGAAAGTTCTAGCTTTGATACTAACTTTAAAGATAAAATTGTGTTTGATTATAATAAGAGAGGTGATATTAATAGTATTTCTGTTTCACAAATACCATTATGGACCAAAGTTCAAAATTAAATTGACAGGCATATTCAAGGTGATGGATTAAATAAAGTGACTCAGGAACAACCCTTCATCATTCGGCAGTGATTCAGTGGATAATGTAACAATAATAGAAGAATCTATTGGTTTATCCATACTTTCTGATAATAACAGTTTGACATTTATTCAAGCACCTACTTCAATTTCATTAGGACAAAGTAACTGGAGACAAAATAGAAATCAACATTCTTATGGTAAATTTGGAGGCAAAAGAGATTCTAGATCATGGACATGAAAATAATACTTTCTTTCCATATGTTTATATAACTAATGTAAATGAATTTAAAAGGTCAAAACAGATCAGAGAATTAATTGAATTATTTCAGTCAACATGAAGAAATTAATTTTAGCTGAAATATGTATGATGAAAGCTTGAATTGTTTAGTGATCCACATTGTACAAAATTTATTAAACAATAAGTATAAAAACTGGATTGGTTTCATAATTTTGGATAAATCTTAATACATTGTGTTACATCAATTTTTATTTCCAACTTTTTAATATTGGTTAAAAAAACAAACAAACAAAAAACATTAACAAAAACAGTCATTAATTACTCTATTGCAAGCAAAGGCTTTCTAATAACTTTTCTTTTTGAAAAAGAAATTCTGAAAAAGAACATTAAAACTTGGCTTCAAATCAAAAATTTTACTGTTTTTCATCTTTCTTCCATCATTTAATTAAGAATAACTAGATATATATTTTCGTAATAATGTTGAATAATTAACTAAGTTGGCTATAATCTTGCTATCTAAACAAAATTCTAAACATAATTAAAATTTCTAAAAGAAACTAAATTATTGCCCAGCCTAGGTTTAAACCTAAATTATATGTTTGTCAGAGAAATGTGCTAATATTAGATTATTGAAATATATAAAAAATAATATTTTAAATAGATTATTGCAGTGTAATACTCTCATCAATAATCTCTAATAAAAAAAAATGTGATGAAGAACGGAGTACTTAATAAGCTCGGGAATCCAAGCAATTTTTTAACATTATTTTCCCCTCTAACTAGAAGATCTAGAAACATCTTTACTAATGAAGCTTTGATGTTGAACTGTGTGGGCTAGAGACTACTATCCTAAAAAAATTAAGCCTGTAAAAAAATGTCAAGGTTATTTTGCCTAAATTTGAATTGAGATCACAGACATGGAATCAGATATCCCACCATTGTACCATCAGGTCTTTAATTCCAATATATATATGGATATTATGAGGAATCTTCATGAGAGAATGCTTCCAGAATTTCTTTTTTAAAAAATAAAATAAAAAATCAATAAGTATAAGTTTATTTGTTGTTTAACACAATTATAATATTTACAAAATTATAGTTTTTTTTTTCAAATCTGATTTCTTGCTTTATACAAATCTCAGAATGAACACTGATGTGTCTTAATAGTTATTTCATTTATAAAATTCAATCAAAAATAAAATTAGACATAAAAAGTTGCTATTTTTCTATTTTTGAAAAGTTAATTCTTTTAATTATAATAAAAAGCTCATTTATAGGTTTATATTTGTAATAAAGATTTCTTATGAATATATCAAAAATGTTACCTATTAATTTAAATATATAAATAAATCATCCCAGTATAATATGAAATATTCTTATATAACAGCAATAATTGTGTATATATAATTGTATATATAACAGCAATAATTATATATATATATTGTGATGATCGCACATACTGCGGTCACACATATAAATATTAAACATTCAAAAAATATTAAATATTATGTTTGGGAGAAAAAAAAAAAAAAAAGCGAGCTTGGAAAAAATTTACAGAACAAAGAAATGTTTCAACTATTTAAAAAAAGAGAGTGAATTAGAATCAAAAGATTCTTATCTTTTACCCTCCAAAGTTCGGGTTTTGGTGAAATTAAAATATAAAATTAGAGATATTGGAAATGTATGTTAAAAAATAAAGCGAAAAAGAAATATAAATAAAATGCATGTTAAAATCCGATTTTAAAAGAAAGTAAAGTTTAAAGAAAATAAAAAAACCTTTAATAGCGCACAAAACAGAGAAAGTTAGACATGATCAAAAGATAAGGATCTGGGTTTTAAAGTACACATTTGATGATAAACGAATTTGAAGCAGGATATAGACAGAAATAATAAGTGCTTGTCCAAATTTAAAAAAAAAGAAAACATGTATTAAAATCTGTTTAATTAAAATCAAGAATATTGAAATACATAGTGCTACGAGAGTGGGTAAAACCAATTTACATATGGCCAAGGGCATAGTAAGAAAGAAGGTGTGAATAAAAGTGAAACAAAGGATCGGAAGGACAGAGGCTGGTGGAATTTTTTTAATTAAAAAAAAAGTTTTTCAAGAGAGATTAGAGCTAGAGACTTTGTGTTGAGAGGGTGGTAAATCACAGCTCCGATAATCAACCGATATAGTTAGAAAATATGACTTTTAACATTGGTGCTTAATCTAAAATGGCTGGCTAAGGCCATCATGATCGCTGGTCGATCCGGACTTACTGTACTAATGGTTCCAGTCAATATGTAATAATCGTCATCGTAGCACCTTCCGATGGATTCATTTAGATGCCTTGTCCTTGATGCCTCGTCCATGATGCCTTAACACTGAGAAGCTATACACAACCAAATCTAACCTACGAGCGACCGTCCCTCCTAAAGAAGTGGAGAAATCCACATGACGGTTGGCAGGACGTCGGATAAATTCAGAGACTAAAACCTAGGTAAAGATACATACTATGTTTTTATATATTTCAATGTGCACATCATTTACTTAGACAATGGCCACATGCGTTTTGTGAATGATAAAGACATTCTTGAATTTTTTTTTGATAAATACCCAGAATGACGATTTATAAATGTACCATCATTTATAAGAGTTTTTTATATGTTCTTTTTCTTGTAGCACTATAGATCATAATCTGTTTTATTTAATGTAAATGTGTTTTATAGATTTTTTTAATGATTGATTTATTCTATTAAATATATATTTTTTTCTATTTAAATCTGTCTTGTCACGTTCTTCGCCACGTTCAAAAAGGGATAGTCTAGTCTTAGGGTGGGGAACTATTATTCATTTTTTGATTATTGAATTAACACATGAAATTTGGTGGTGCAGTGTTTGATTCCGTTAAATTTATAAATTATCCAAGTGCTGTAACTCTGTCAAGATCTTACAGCAGTCGGGAGAAAGTTGATCGGGAAATATAACTTGGGGCTATATCTGTATAGCATACAGGTTCGGTCAAATACGGAGATAGACTCGTCTATTTCCGTATTTCTCTCTGCTTGCGGTAATGGAAAGTGGACGATTTTGAATTATAGAATTCCCCATTATGTACACATAAAAGGGAAGTTTAGCCTTCGATCGTCGTGTGCCCATTACATATTTTGGGGGCCAGTCCGGGATCTGAAATTTCTGCGCAATTAATAATCACATGTTAAATAATTTCATAAGATCATGTAAATAGTTTTTTTAAAAAAAAAATAAATAAGGAAAAAAAATAGATATGTGTTTCAATATATAAAATTAGCGTTGTAAGTTAAAGTGGCGAGAAGCAAAGACGAAGGGATAAATTTTTGCTTTATAGTACTTCATATATGTGTTTCATCATCAAGTGTGTACAAAGAATAGAAAGAGGGGGGAATTATTTTTTGTTATTATTACGAAAGTTTGAAATGCGCAGTGAGGGATAATCTGAGACAAGAATAATTAGACAAGTTGTAACGAACAAAGAACTGATCATATCAAATGATTACTGTAATGTAATATAAATCATTTCAAAAAAAAAAAAAGAAAGAGAATAACACAAAGTTTCATGAAAGTTTATGCTAAATAATAGAAAAAAAAATAGTCACATAGCCCAGTAAAGTTAAAGAATAGATTATCCAGATGTAATTAATTAATGAAAACAAAAAAAAATAGTTAAGATAGAAATAGTGAAACAGTTTCAGTAATGTGTAGGTATAAAGGTTAAATGATTAAAATAGTCGAAACTAAGTTAGATGATGAAAGATATATGTGTGAATTAATAATCACGTGTCCTAGTTAAGTGGAAAATAAAATATTTAATGATAAAAGGAATTCGCGTGTATAAGTTAAATTGAAGAAACTGTAAGTATTGTCGCTCTTTTAGTTAAGTGAAAAAAATATATATATGTGATTCTAGAATAGTCGCGGGTGTAAGAGAAAAAAAAATGTGTGTATGATCTTGCTTAAAACAGCCATAACCTTAAGTGGCCGAATTTTATAAACATAGTAGTAGACAAAATATATATATCAGAAGGGTAATGTGGGAGGTACAGTCAAACAAAATGAATTTATAATATATATCGTTAATAGAGGAACGAGTATAGTATTTAAGTAAGTTAAATTTAAAAGAATATATAAGTGCATCATTTAATTGAGGTATAGGGGTCAGAGGTAGATAAGTGGAAAAATAGATGACAATCATCAAGGTGGACAGGCAGTCGGCAAATCTAAGGTAGGTGAACAAGAGGATGAACCAAAGTGTGGATGTTTGGGTTGGCTAGCGATCTGAATGCTGATCGATAAATAATACAGGTACTAAAGTTAATCAAAGTGAAAACAAAGTCAGTCGAAAGAAGTTGGGTATAAGTCGAGTCAGAAGAGGTCAGTAGTAGTAATAATCATTCCAGATATAAGGAAGGGTTAAATAAAAATCATATTTATGCATACAAGGGCTCAAGCCAAAATGAAATGTCAAGAAGAGGAAGTAAAAGAAGGAAATGAAGAGGAGATGAAAGTAAAGAATACAATAGGCTATGGTAATATCATGGATATGTTAAAGCAAATGAGGGTGGAGCAAGAGCAGTTCATGAAAGAATTTGTGGACAGACAAGAGAGAAGGATAGAAGAATGGATGGTAAAGGTAGATATAGACCACCAGAAAAGATGGGCTGAAGTTAGGGAAGAAATAAGAAATGAGGTCATCCAGCAATCAAAGGCTAATGACACATGGAATGGATTTCACCAAGAGATTAAGATGGATGAACAAAGGAGTATGGGACCATGTGCATGTGAGGAATCAGAAATAGTTGAGGATAGAGGTAGAGAATCAGCAAGATTGGATTGGGAGAAGGACATAGGGCAACCAGAAAGAGAGATAAGACAGTTAGATGAAGAGGTGGAAGTAGTCAGAGTGGAGGATCATAGAATGATGATGATGAGCATACAGGAGAATTTAAGTCAGGTGGAAAAGGTAGTAGCAGGGTTAATCACAAAAGTTGAAGAGAGTATAAAGAGATCAGCCAATAGCAGCACCAATACCAACATAGAGGGCAAAGGACCAAGAACCAGTGGAGAATGTAGAATGATGGGATCTGGAAATTGCATGGATTATCCTGTGGGCTTCCACCAATTTCTGAAGGTACAAGTTTTCACTGGTAACCCTGGAGAAAACCCGAGGAGGCAGGAAAATGGACAACAGAGATGGGAGATGGAATATAAGCATCCATATGACTGGACAGAGGACCATAAGCCTAGGGAGCAAACCCTGCATTCCAGAGGAGGCAGAGGTGAGGTCAATAGAGGAAAACAACCACCAGATAAAACTTAAGGGCAGTCACAGATAAAGGAAGGATTTACTGATAACAAGATTGGAAATGGAAATGGACTACGAGTCATGGAGACTGGACTGTAATATTGATCCAGATACCAGAAAGAAATGATGAGCCGATAAGTGGAAAAAGGGATGGACATTATGATAAAATAAGAAAGGATATGATAAATAATAGTTTGAGGTCATAGATAGAGGCTGAAGGCATGTAGGTTTAGATATTGGTAGATAGGTCTGAACAGTATTGGGTGATGCCTTCTTCATTATTCATTCATGTATGTTCTGTGGTGCACCAAATCTTATCGTACAGAGAACACAGGGACAGAGGTCCCATTCTCATAATGACTCACTGGATTAAGATTTCCAGTTAGATATTGGACAGATATCATGAGTCAATGGTTCAGAGATCAGTCTATGGGGGAAAGAATCCCTTGTATAAATTAAGAGCTATCAGAAAATATACTGAGCTTATGGATGAGTTGGACGAAAAAATGCCAGCCTCCCAACCCATGTCAGTAATAGTGACCAGAGTTGGCACTTAGGGGTTTATCATTCGAAGGATGTGATGTATGAACAGGTTTAATCAAGTCACAGAGATATACTGTGGATCCGAACCTGTATATACGAGTATGAGGCAGGAATAAAATGTATGTAATGCTATGACAAGATTAAATTGGTTCGGCAATGCTGGTTGGGTCATCAAGAAAGAGATATAATTTACCTGGTCGCCTCTCTAGAGATTAACCTCATCACTAAATCATGTTAGGAGTGCATAAATCTAAAAGGTTTGAACAGTAGTTGGGAGCATCTAGCGTTCGATGCAAAAATTTAAATTTTTTTTTTACAAAAAAAATTTTAAAGAGGGGAATGGTGTAATGTGATGATCGCACATACTGCGGTCACACATACAAATATTAAACATTCAAAGAATATTAAATATTATGTTTGGGAGAAAAAAAAGAAAAAAAAGTGAGCTTGGAAAAAATTTACAGAACAAAGAAATGTTTCAACTAATTAAAAAAAGAGAGGGAATTAGAATCAAAAGATTCTTATCTTTTACCCTCCAAAGTTCGGGTTTTGGTGAAATTAAAATATAAAATTAGAGATATTGGAAATGTATGTTAAAAAATAAAGCGATAAAGAAATATAAATAAAATGCAAGTTAAAATCCGATTTTGAAAGAAAGTAAAGTTTAAAAAAAATAAAAAAACCTTTAATAGCGCGCAAAACAGAAAAAGTTAGACATGATCAAAAGATAAGGATCTGGGTTTTAAAGTACACATTTGACAATAAACGAATTTGAAGCAGGATATAGACAGAAATAATGTGCTTCTCCAAATTTTTTTTTTTTAAAAAAAAGAAAACGTATT
Organism: Epiperipatus broadwayi; assembly: GCA_028023455.1. NCBI lineage: Eukaryota > Metazoa > Onychophora > Udeonychophora > Euonychophora > Peripatidae > Epiperipatus > Epiperipatus broadwayi. The sequence goes on along the minus strand of JAQFVV010006202.1, from coordinate 14,472,409 downwards.
AAAATCTGTTTAATTAAAATCAAGAATATTGAAATACATAGTGCTATGAGAGTGGGTAAAACCAATTTACATATGGCCAAAGGCATAGTAAAAAAGAAGGTGTGAATAAAAGTGAGACAAAGGATCGGAAGGACAAAGGCTGGGGGAATTTTTTTAATTAAAAGTTTTTTAAGAGAGATTAGAGCTAGAGACTTTGTGTTGAGAGGGTGGTAAAACACAGCTCCGATAATCAACCAATATAGTTAGCAAATATGACTTTTAACGTTGGTGCTTCATCTAGAATGGCTGGCTAAGGCCATCGTGATCACTGGTCGATCCGGACTTACTGTACTAATGGTTCTTGTCAATATGTAATAATCGCCATCATAGCGCCTGCCGATGGATTCATTTAGTTGCCTTGTCCTCGATGCCTTGTCTTTGATGCCTTGTCCATGATGCCTTAACACTGAGAAGCTATACACAACCAAATCTAACCTATGAGTGGACTGTCCCTCCTAAAGAAGTGGAGAAATCCACATGATGGTTGGCAGGACGTCGGATAAATTCAGAGACTAAAACCTAGGTAAAGATACATACTATTTTTTTATATGTTTCAATGTGCACATCGTTTACTTAGACAATGGCCACATGCATTTTGTGAATGATAAAGACATTCATGAATTTTATTTTGATAAATACCCAGAATGACGATTTATAAATGTACCATCATTTATAAGAGTTTTTTATGTGTTCTTTTTCTTGTAGCACTATAGATCATAATCTGTTTTATTTAATGTAAATGTGTTTTATAAATTTTTTTATGATTGATTTACTCTATTAAATATATTATTTTTTTCTATTTAAATCTGTCTTGTCTCATTCTTCGCCACGTTCAAAAAGGGATAGTCTAGTCTTAGGGTGGGGAACTATTATTCATTTTTTGATTATTGAATTAACACGTGAAATTTGGTGGTGCAGTGTTTGATTCTGTTAAATTTATAAATCATCCAAGTGCTGTAACTCTGTCAGATCTTACAGCAGTCAGGAGAAAGTTGATCGGGAAATATAACTTGGGGCTATATCCGTATAGCATACAGGTTCGGTCAAATATGGAGATAGACTTGTCTATTTCCATATTTCTCTCTGCTTGCGGTAATGGAAAGTGGACGATTTTGAATTATAGAATTCCCCATTATGTACACATAAAAGGGAAGTTTAGCCTTCGATCGTCGTGTGCCCATTACAATATATTGTGGCCTCAACTTTCCCTGCGCACTATTTCACTTATTTAACCTTAACAAACTCTCATTTATTTCAAGTAGCTAGTCAATTGAATTTTATACCAATTTTAGGATCAAATATACCCAGGCACCAAATTACCACTATAAATTGTAATGCCCACCAGAGATCATCATCATTAGCAATATTTAGGACTATAGAAGATACTGGAGAAAGTAATTAAGTTGTCTCTCAAAAAAAATAATAATAATAGTAATATTGATAAAACCATTCAATCTATGTGGTCTTAATTTCAATCCTAGCATTAGTCATGCAAATATTTTATGATATATTTATTATAACATTCATAATAATGAGACAACTTTCTTCCACTACTTTATTATAAATATCTGATCTCGAGTGGTAACTACAGAAAATATTATATACATTTCTCATTTATATCTGACTGGAAATAAATCAGTAATTGATGCAGAGAACTCATAATCTATGTTCATAATATAAAATTATTATTTAATTTAATGATAGATAAAAATTATCATAAAAAAAATCCTCCCCATTTAATTTCATTACATTATTTTTCGTTCTCAGCATCTATCACTTTTAATAGCTACAATTATATAACATGGAATGTCTGTGTTATGTTCTTTAATCTGAAAATCCCTAATCCTATTTCTCTAAACACATAAATTAACCTGTCAATCGACTATCAATTCCTGATCCCTATTTTAATAATAGTGTATTAATTTTATGATAATATGCTACTTGACTTCCAAACTAGCTCTTAGACTAATAATCGACCTGCTCTTTCTCAAGGTCTAGATCTGTCAAGAAGTGCCCTAATAAGCGATTACATTGTAATGGATATGATCCTAAATATGTTAAAATAAATTTTAATATGAGTTTACTAGTGGGAATCATTCTAAACACTGAGAGGAGGAAAGTGATTTTATGTCTGCTCCCAATATTCACAACATTACAAAGAACCAAAAGACTAAATTTATTAAACTTAACTATTCCCTGTCATTTTATTCTATTATATCTAATCCATTGACCAAATTTTTAATTAATAATTTTAAATCTATCATATTTGCAAAAGTAAACTATGGAAGTAGAACATGGACATTAAATTGATCAAAATTTACTTATGAAAGTGAAATACGGAAATAAATCATAAAATTAGATTATGCAAATTAATTATGAAAATAACTTATGTGAAAATGAATTATATAGAAGTGACTCATACAAAAATGAATTATGTGAATTGAATATGGAAACAATATAATAATGACTACTGCAAATCGATCGTGGAAATAAATTATCAATATAAAATGAATTATGTGAATCGAATATGGAAATAATCAATATAAAAACCAATACTGTAAATCAATCATGGAAATAAATTATCAATAGAAAAATGAATAATTAAATTTAAATATAAACTAATATTACTTTAACTATAGGTGCTGGATATAGATTCTGGAGATATTTGAAACATCAAAACACAAGACGTAATGTAATTTTATAACAACAATAAATCTTTATTACATTAAAGATAATGATAATAAAGAAAAATAAAAACACATTTAAATATATTATTGTGACGCTCAAATATATGATTTAGATCTAATAAACACTATGGTTCGAATACATGTTTAAATTAACCAATTTTCTGAGTGACTTATTTATTGTTTTGACCCATTTATTTATCAAAGAAATAAATAATAATAATAAACAAACACAAACGCTTACACAGACGGAATCAGAATTCTGTATTTAACTTTAGAAAAACCTATAAATTCCTACTCCCCTCTTTTTATTGTAAACATTGTCCATTGGACTCTTCCAAAATAATTTACTCCTTTAAATTATTCTAACTAGCAATGTTAAATAATCATAAATTTCTAAATCATTTCAACAATCAATAACTTTTACATTTCTTATAAAAAGGATGATATGTCATAAAAACTCCCCTACCGATCTTGCAGATGGGTTTAAATTCAAAAAACCACACTCTTATGTTCATGCCTGTCAGATCTTTATGTTTTTGACTGTATATATCTTGATAGTCAGTATGTCGATCCAGCTTGATGACCCTCTATTTACCATCATTCACAAAAATCAACACAGATCGGTTAGTTTATTAATTAAAATCTTTGTCATTCCCCAAATACATATACATCTGACTGAACCCTTATCCTATCAGGGCAACTATTATTCTGTCCCACATAAAAAAAACTCTTCATATCCTTCATTGCCATGCAATATTTTATAACATGCACACAGCAGTGTCTTTGTAAGGGAAATTAAAACAAAACAAACAACAACAACTCCTAACTTCAAATGTTGGCTTTAGTCAGAGAGAGAGAGGTCATCTCTTGAGACCTAAAATCATGTTGAGAACTCTTGTCTATATACTTATTCAATATAGGCATGCACAACATTTTCTACAACTTGAACAATAACTTTATTAATAATTCCCTATCTCAACAAAATAAATGGAGTGAAACTCGGTCATCTTCTACTGCTATGGTAAATAAATCATGAGACAGCCACTTCCCATCTATGAGTGGTAAGATAACCCTACCTCAGGAACAACAAGCATTTATTGCTTTATATAGGCCCACACCTATATTTATTGCAATCCAGATAAATGACAAAGACTAACCGGATTTTGAATCAAAGCATATATGAATTATTTCAATTTTTTAAACAGTCAAGCCAACAACATACATCCAATATTTTATTAATAACAGATCATCAACACTTAAGCATAATTATGGTTTTGCACATGATCATCCATATCACTCTTAATATCTAATATTAAGCACAAATTAAAATTTTGTGAAGAATAAAAAAAAATTATTTTATATCATTTCTCTCTTTTCTTTTTAAACTTAAATTTATGTAAGCATTTATACTTCAATTGGATCAAAATCATTTTTCCTTTCTTTCCTTTAAACATTTTAAAGAACATAAATAAAACAAAATTATTAAATTAAGATAATCTAGTGTGGTTAGACATGCGACATATTATATAAACATAATGAAATAAAAAACAAATGACATATTATATAAACAAAATAAATAAAGAATAAATATCAAACATTACGATAGTCTCCTTCCAATGTCTTTTCCTTTGATTGTATTCAGTTCACTTTATTTGGATATAGCTATATAGACTCACAGCATAGATAGTTATTTTTACTCAAATATATATATATATATATATATATATTTGATATAACTGTCTGTTCGTTTATATATATATATATATATATATATAAACGAACAGACAGTTATTTTAAATCAAATGTATGAAAAGTAGATAGTTATTTCAAATCAAATGTATATAAAAACACACAGGCAGTTATTTGAATCAAAATTTATAAAAACAGAGACAGTTATTTTAAATCAAATGTAGCTACAAGATAATTAATAAATTTTTAAAAGAGTTCTGTTGATTACCTTCCATTTTGATGAGTTTCTTTCCAGATTTGAATTCATTTGTTTCTTTTTCCTCTTCTTTCCATTTTTAAAGCTCAAATTATAGACAAGTAGATTCTGATTACTACTAAACACGAATTAACTTTTTAAACATTATACAGAAGTTTGTTGCAGTTTCTTCAAATGAATTTTAACTAGCCAAATAATTATTGAAATATGAATTGATCTTTTCATATCATACAAAAGTTTGATAGTTCTCCCCTTATATGAACTCTCAATAAGCCAAATGGACATATTGTGGCATTCAGTATAAAATGACTTATTAAATGTTGATTTCTTCATGATTAACTTCAGGAAGAACAAACATGCACCACTTAAATATGAATTAGAAATTCATATTTTGGTATACTATAATACTTAAATACATTATTAAACTCTGAGAAAGAAAATCAAAAAAAAATTCGGAGAAAACCTTTAGATATATTAATTTTAGTTAGCCAGTTGTTCTCAGTTAGCAAAAGTTCCACTGATTCACTCTCCCCAGCCCCCCTCTTATATTCATGAGGAAGTGGAAGAGGGGGGGGAACATCTGTCTATCCTTATCTCCAGGTGGTTCCTCTCAAATCTTAATCAAGAATCCATCTCAGAATGAACAATTGAACTATTTCTTAATTGTTAATTTTGACAACTTTTCTTATCTTAAACCTTATCTTTTGAGTTAACACATTATCGATTAATTTATGGAAAAGCAAACAAAAGAAAATCTAATCAAAAGATAAGCTTACTAACACTGTTTTGGTAAAATAAATGTTACATTTCTTTTGATCTAAATAATTTCTTATTTAGATTTATATTTTTGAGTTAGAAATAATAAATTTGAACAGATTCGTTTATTTTTCCCTTCTTCACACTTATCAGGAATAATATAGAAAATTATATCAATTTCTATAAAGGAAAGAAAAATTCAAACCCATATATCTGTATTACACACACATACATGTGCAGACCATTCAATCGACAATTGCTTATTCAGACTACATGAACTCAAAATATCCATTATAATTTTCTAATATTTACAAGCATAAAATCAATTATAACTTCTGATAATCATAAACATAAATATCCATTATGATTTTCTATAACTCTAAACTTGTTCTCCTGAAATAACTGTTAACTAAAGCTACTGACGATCAATTAAATTTTAATTCTCATCAACTTTTTAGCAATCAGAATTCATAAGACTTTATCTTAGCCATATAAATACTTATTTCTCAATTATTATATTGGCAAATTATTATAGCAGCATACGAAAAAAAAATCAAATCATCCCCCCTGCATTAAATAATGCTAGCTACATTCTATACAAACACAAACTGTCTCTATATATGTTACTTTTTTAGCTATCTAGTTATTGATTTCTCCAATAAAACTTTTTAACTTTTCCTATATTTCAAAAAAATTTTTTTTGACACTAATTAGTTTCATTTCTTACAATTGGTTTATAGATGAAATAAACCAAAGCTCACAATATATATATATATATATATTGTGAGCTTTGGTTTATTATGAAATAAACCAAAGCTCACAATATATATATATATATATACAAATATTAGGCATTAAATCACCCCATGTGGGGTGATTTAATGCTTAATATTTATATATATTTATTTCAGTATAGCGTTATGCACTGGGATTATATATATATATATAATAATAATAATAATAATATAGAAAAGCTCTTTTCAGCAATTATTGATTTTTGCTCTTTTTAATGTGTTGGAATTATTTTACAATTTCAATCTACATTGTATACATAGCAACATCTATCCCTTTCATATAAAGTTAACTAAAATCTATTAAAACAATAATACAATATATACAAGGAAGAGAAAGAATAAAAATACTGCATAAATGTAAACTTCCATGTGATGGGACTATTTTGCAATTCCAATCTACATGCAATGTAGATTGAAATTGTAAAATAGTTCTAAGACCTTGAAAAAATAAGAACAATTTTTTGCCAAAAAGAATTTTTCTGTATTATTATTGTTATTAAATTAAAGAGAAAGGATTTCACCTTTTTAACATATGTGCCTTACTGATTTTATAATAACTCAACACAGTCATGTTGAGAGTAGAGGGAACTCTCAAACCCAAAAACAAGATAGAGACTTTATAAAGATAAGAGTGGCAGTCTTATCTTTAACCTAAATTTTAATTTATATAGGTCAATCTGAAGTGTCTTGGTTTGAGAGAGTGAAGATGATACTCTGTTCACTTAAATCCATTACCTTCTTACATTAACATTCATGAAATCTTTCGATTTACTATATGTTAATATGATGAATTAATAGAAAATATATAACATTCAGATTTATTAAGTGCATAGAGATTGTATGAAATTAAAGTGAGAGGATTTCATCTTTTTAACATATGCACCTTACTGATTTTATTATAATTCAATGCTGCCGTTAATAAAACAAGACAAAGTGCATAACTTGCTTTTAAGTTTGTATTAAAATGTTCACTAGATGGAGCTTACCAATAGCTTGATTGGAGCTATTGGTAATCTCCATCTAGTGAACATATATATACTATTATTGCTCTTATATAAAGATATATTACTTTATATTACAATGTATGATTTATTTAAATATACGAAATAGCAGCATAATGAATTAAATTTGTTTCTATTCTTGATGATAGTATATACATGTATACTGTATGTACATGAATATATCCTATATGTCAATATTATTACATATATAAAAAAAGATAAATTTTAGTATTTGTAAAAATTTAATGTAAAATAAAATAAATCAAAAGTTTCTATATAAAATATGCCTTAAGAATGTTAAAATTAAAATTTAGAAGGAAATAAAATAGTAAAAAATATATATATTCCATTAAAACAATAATGCTTTTAAATCATTTCCACATTTCTATTAAGGGGAAAACAAAAAAATTATAATTTCCTAATAAGTGATTTGCTATTAATGTTCAATAGAAATTTACCCCCATCATATAGCTGTCTAAATGACAATTTCGGTTAGAGAAATGTTGCGTTTGATTAATTCAAGTAGGAGAACATTTAAATACAGCATTTTATAATGAAGTAAAAATTCAATAAAATTTTAATTTGATTATTAAAACATCTCATTAATGGTAATAGAAAAGTTTTATTTGAATGCAAACATTTGATAAGTTTCATTAACTATTAATATTAAAATAAAGTTTAATGAATATTCTTAATCTAGATGTAGTTAAAGGGGATTTGAACTCAGACTTGAAAGCGTGGGTTCAAATCCCCTTTAAATAACTATTAATAATAAATAAAGACAAGAAAAAGTTTACAACTAACTGAAAGATTTGATTTCTTGTTGAACTAAAAACATTATGACATTTCTTTTCAAAAGCCTGATAGTGACTGAATAAAATATTGTCTGGATTTTCTTTAATATAGAATGAATATATATTTCTTATAAAAGCAAAAAAAAAAAAAAGATTTTACACCAAAGACAAACATTGTCAAGTGAATCCAGGGAGTACTGAAGATTCTTAAGTTTCAGGATAGAATGCCATTTGAAGAAGACATTATATTTGTGCACCCATACAAAAAGTTATTTTTACATGTAAAAAAATTACAAAAATTGAATGAAGTTAAAAAAAAAATTGATGAAATGGTTAATGGTGAAGATTCATCAGATGTAAAAGATACAAAAACAACATTATTGAATAGATTGATGGCAAATCATAAGAAAAGCATGAACAGTTAGTTATTCAACTTAATGAAAGATATCATATGAAAATAATTCAGATTTATTCCCCAACAAATTCTTATTTTAATGAAAAAAAATTAATACATGTGTAAAATGGTGTTACACACATTACACAATATTTTGAAATTAACCTAGGAGATTTTATGGCAAGAATTAAAAAATATTTGAAAGGTAAAATATTAGAGGGTAAATTTGGCTTAGATTTGTAGAATTTTTTGAGAGAAACATGGTACATTACAAATTCTTTTTGGAGGTGAATACAAAGGGAAATCATGTGGAAAAATTCAAATAAAACTACAGAAAATGCTTAGTATATTTTAATCAAGAGAAAATATGCATTTCAAGACCTAATGCATTTAATGCACTCAATCTAGAAATTACCATCAATTAGAGATTTGTACAGTATATATTAATATGAAGCTAGTTTTAATCTCACACATATAAATTATTTTAAAAGATTGAATGTCTGTATAAATGTCTTAGTCATGAAGAGATCAACAAGAAAATAACAACTATTTTATTAAAAACTGCTATACAAATGTTAGGAAAAAATATACCATCTAATATGTAGTTATAAATGTAGAACTATTTTTATGATTTAGGTGAATTGTTAAAATGTTTTTCATAAAATTGAAACTTTATTTATATTTTTCTAAATATATCCATATGTTGATAATAACCCACAGGTTGTTTAAAACAATTGAGTCTATTTAGAAAATTATAGGTAAAGTTTGATTTTTTTCTAGAAGCATTAAACAGTTTAACTAGATGATGGAAATAGTTCAACATATAACTGCAAATAATGTGTTATAATCACAAACTTCAGATAAACATAATTATTTAATAGTAAATTTTTAATTTAAACATGAACATGTTTCCATAAAATATGGAAATAATTGAAAAATCTCATTTAAATCAGAGCTATTGAAGTTATAAAAATATAACAATGAATTAGCAAAAAAATATAGAAACAGATATAAAAAATAGTAAAAAAAAATATAGAAAATGGAAAAAATTGTAAGTTGTAAAATGTTAATCTACTATCAATTAAAAGTACATTAGCAATAAAAAGAAAAAGTTATATTTACTAATATTAAAGATGACTCCTTAAAATGCCCAGAATTCTAATATGCTAATAAAAACATAAAAACAAAGACACATATACCATAATAACAAAATCATTTAAAATGCTACATTTTTTAAAAGAAGTGAATCATAAGGTCCAAAAATTGGTTATGTCATTGTAAATATTTAAAAAAAACAGATGTGATAAATTATTACAAAATTATGCACAAAATATTTAAATAATAACTATATATGATTAGATGATTGGCAGAATGACATAATGATGATTCCATTTAAGAATTATGAAAAAATATAAATGACTGATGTTGGCATCAGATAAGTATCTTATGGTCTAGTCATCATGAACCTCTCTTTACATTGGGCATTTCTTTACCCTAATTTTAAGTGCAATCACATTCTTAATTATATGCACAGTAATTCTAATTGCAACATTTTGGTTTTATATTCTATGTCTTTCTCAGTTATTTTTTCTGAAAGTAAAATGGCTATAGACATTTCTGAGTGCTCCTGCTCTTAATGATAAATCATTTACTAAGATCATTACAATTCATCTACAGACAACCATTGCATTTTTAATTATGAAACTCTCTAGGTCCAGAAGTTAAGAAGTTGTATTTGCTTTTGCCACTCTCTACTGAGAAATTTTGGCAAACCTTTTTTCTTTTTACAGCTTTAAAATTTATGTATATATATATTTTTTAATATTTTAATTTCAAAAAATTCAAAAGATGTCAGAATAATCAAATAAGTGATCAAATTGGTGATCCCAAACTTTGTGAAATTACTTTGAGAAAATATTATGATGGTCAAAAAACTTGTTATTTAGGAAAGTTTATGACTATTTTTGTACAGTAATGATTGAAAATCATATTTATTTTCTACAGAAATGTTTTAATTTTAAATATTCTTCTGAATATTGTTATCATAGAGATTACAGACATGGGAAATACAACTGTCATCACAAAACAATGTTAAACTTTTAAAGCATAAATTGATAGATTTTTTTAGATATTAAAAATAATTGGTTCAGATTTTTAAAACAAACATCAAACAAAGAGGATTTTGTTCATTTTGCAAATTGAATCTGCTCCACCTAAAATTTGATGATGAAACAAAGCTTTGTTTTGATTAAAATCTAATTTTTAAAATAATTTCAAAAATCAAATGTGATTTTTTAAAATTTATTTAATTTCTAAACAAAAATATCTATCAAGTAAGGTCAAATTTATTAAATTTTGATAAATAATAATGGTTTAATATTAAAGTGAATGTTGAAAGCTTAAAGTAAATGAGAACAAAGAAATCTGTAAGAATGCTTGTGTAGTACAAGAGGGTTAAGACAAAAAGGAAAAAAAAGCAAGGTTTAAAAGTTGATATTTGGCATAACAAACTATATTCAAATACTAAGAAAAGTTATTAAAAAAAAAACAAATTAAAATATTTGCCATTTTTATTTGAATTGCAGATTACTACTAAAGGATTTAATTCTAGATGATTTTTTAATATATTGAAATATTTTCAAAATCACATATAGATTCAGGATATGTTAAATTCTAAAGAATAGTTATTTAAATACAAAATCCATGATTAGATTACATGATCATTTCAAAAACAAACTTTATTCACACTCAAAGGAAAAATACATTAGGTTGATCCATATTCACTATCTCATTAGACAACCAACAAATGATGGATCAGAATTACAGTGATTGATTAAAGGAATTTATACATATAAACAAGGAGGTGAGAAGGTTTACATTGCATCATTTTGTTAAAAATATGATTATTAGTATGAATCTACAGCAGAGTGATTCCATCTTTCCAAAACTTTTTGTAGCAGTTTTACAGGAAATATTTTGTGAATAAAAATGAAAAGCAAATGAAATAAAAATAATTGAAGATTACTTAAATCATAGTGTTGATAATATAGTTGCTTAACAGATAAAACTTTATATATAAAGAAGTATTACAAAAGCAAAACATGAAAACAAAATTTTAATAAAATATATATACTAAAAAAGTTTTATTTATATTTTCATGGATTTATGAATTAAAAAATATCAGTATCTGTGAAATTATTAATTTGGTTAAAAATAATTAATCTTAAATTAAACATTGATTAAATATTTTTAGTAAAAATAATATTAAATAAAAATCAATTTCTGGCTCCTATGTAAAATTTCAAAAAAGTCTTTTCTTAATATTTATCATTTATATCCCAATATTTTTGATATTTTGAATATTATGTAATAATAGGATTTCTAATACGCAGGAGCCCATACACATAGTCTTGGTCTGCTTTATAATAAATATGCTATTGATAAAAATATGTCTCTGAAAAAAAAATGCTTTTAATACACGTTTTTCTATTGTTTAAGTACAGATATACCATTTGAATATTTAAGGGAAGGCTGTAGATAACATATAAATTACGGAGAAAAGTATGAGAATTAAACACAAACACAATCACTTTATATATATTCACATATTTGTCTCACATATGCGTGAATATGTAAAACGTGTGTTTCTTAATAGACAAATATTAATAATATTACCAATTAATAATTTTATCAAGAACTTACTTATTTTTATGTTATTATTTATTGCTTCAATGTATTGATTTATATTTCAACATTTATAACACACTTTAAAATTATGATAAACTTTAAAATAAAAAACATTAGATTTTCAATAATATTATTACATTATTAGTTTAGTAATATGTTATAGTTTTTTTTTAATATCGCTGAGAAACATATTAAAATATTTTGTACATATATAAAGAATTATTAAAAACATTAAATTATAAGTATAACAGTTTTAAACTAAGTTTTCTTGAATTTGTACTTTTTATTTTACTGTAAAGTTTGTTAACACTAATAGAGAGTTAACTGAGATATGAAATATTCTGCCAAAAATATGAATTGGAAAAGATAAAGTACATGTCATGACAACAACAAAAAAGTGTATAGAAGTTATTATAAAAGAGTATATTTTAGAAATAAAAATGTAAGAGACCATGTATAACCATAAGTGTAATTGAACAGAGGGAAATAACTAGGAAAATATAAAAATGTTAAATGTCAATACTTGAAACATTTATATAGGCATATAAATAAGTAAAGAAAGAATAATTTTAAAATATTGATTGATATAAAATTTAATGAGTGGACAATACAACATTATTTGAAAAAATATTGTGAGAAAGATAAATAAAAACTGAAAATTTCAGGAAAATATATGATAAAGAAACTATATCATCAAATCAAAATTTAAAGTTCAACAATGATTAAATTTTGGTAGATTAAAAGAAACTAGTAAATAAATGACAAAGTGTGTTTAATGAAGACAAAATGGTATTAAGTGATGATCATATTTATGAATTGATAGCATTAGAGATATTTAAAAGATAAAGCAAAAGAACATTATAAATAACTTGATAGAAATTTTATATCAGTAATTTAAAACTGCGAAAGTTTAATAATGTCTTGAAAAATTTGTTAGATAATGAATTTAAAACTAATATAACATGGGGGGGGGGGATGTAAGTAAAATGTTATTTAAAACTAGTATAATTAATAAAAAAAATATGATGTAAACATTCTTTAGCAAGATAAAAGAAAAAGAGCAATATGTATGGAATACAAAGCCAAAAGGGGGGAAATATATAGTTATTTTTTTAAAAATTAATAAATAGAAAAGAATTAACATGGTGCTGGAGTAAGCTTAATAATAAATTAATGGAATAATAACAATGCACAGAGAGAATTACAAAAAAAAATATAAGATATATTAAAAGAATAATTGTATAAGGCAAGAAAAAAAAAGATTATGGAAAATTTTACAAAAGTACTTGATGAGTTTATAGTAAAAATCTTGGACAATCAAATATTCATAAATAATAACATTTATTCAATATTCTTTTCTTTTTTTTATGCAATTGTAATTCAAGATAAACACGTGGTCAAGCATTGGTGAACGAGAGGTCAGCGACAGCTGCTTTGCAAGCAGTTGTCCTGGGTTAGCGGTTTCGCTTCCCGGCTGATGCTACAAAGACACATGAGAGAAAAAAAGATAAACACGTTGGAAGCGAGAAATAAAAAAAGCTTAAAATGGAATTCTTATATAAAGTAAGAAGTAAAATGTAATTCATATATGCTAAATATCATAGATATCATTGTAGAAATATCAAAAGCATGTTCAGCTTACTATATTTAGCATATAAGAATTTTATTTTACTTCTCACTTCCTGTAAGAATTCCATTTTAAGCTTTTCTTATTTCTCACTTCTAAAGCATTTAGTTTGAATTGAAAAAAATTCATTGGAGAAACTGAGATGGTAAAAAGTTGGATAGAAATGGTAAGTTTAGTGAATAGAGCAATAGGTAGTTTGAAACAAAAAGCAAAAGAATTGTATATTATGGCAGTAGAAATATCACTAAGTATGAAAAGATACACATAGGTTGGTTTTAAAAAAGCTTTAATAAAAAGTATGGATGGTATTAAGTTGTTAGATGAGAATGCGAAAATTAGATTATGATATAAAGGAAAAAATAAAAAGTTTAAGCTGTTATCCAGTAGCAATAATTTCCATAGTTTAAAAAACATTTACATATATATCAATAAACAAGATTACGAATTGAATAGAAGAGAATAAAGTCTTGGAAAATTCAGAATGGATTTTTTTTCGGGAAGAGAAATAGGGAATAGTTCATTCATGATTTATAAAAAAGTAAAAATTCAATTCATTCCCAACAAACATTAAGTAAAATTTTGTAAATAATTCTCAATATTTCAATAATTTTTATTAAATTTTCATTCATTCGTATTTCAATATTTTCATAAAAAATTATAAACATTAAAATATCATATGATTTAAGGTCATCAGTTAGCTTTATGATTTATGAAATGATGGATGACAATAAGATAATCATAATTAGTTTTTTAGAGTTTTACTGAGTTCGTAATTACTTTTGATCACGTGAAAATCGACTTAAAGCCATCCGTTAACTTTATGATTTATGAAATGATGAATATCTGAAAGATAATTATAATTAGTTTCTTAGAGTTTTACTAAGTTCATAATTAGTTTTGATCATATGAAAGTCGGTTTAATTTAGCTACCTTGTAGAAAGGTTCAATTATTTCTATAAAATCATTTTAGTGAAATTGCTCTCTGTTCAATAATTCAGCGAGAGACAATTTTATTCAGTGACATTTACTTTTGTACAGACTTCAAATTAATTGCTTCCTAAAATCTTCAACTCAAACAAATAAAATTTCGCTCACCCAACGTCTGGATAATATGAATAGCAATAAATCTACCATGTAAATGAATCCAACAAGTAGTGAACAACAACAAAATGATTATTGTTTTATAATAGTATCGAAACATAAATAATAGTGAAATAAAAAGAAAAGTGCATATATATATATATATATTCTTACAGCTTTTATATTACAGGCATATATTAGCCATTTCACTTTATCTTTATAAACACCCAGCACTTATATTATTCTCATAAAATCTCGCGTAAATAAACATAACAACATTTGCCTCCTGTAAAGCTTAATTGTTGTTTAACTTCAAGTAATTTAGTATTGTAATATAAGAATTATAATGAATGAATTAAAAGTTCATCAATCAATTCTTAGTAGAGTTTTAAAGTATATGCCTACATTGATAACATCTAGATCAATATCTCAATTAAAAATTGTGGCAGAGTAAAACAATTTTCTCGTATTAATATAGAATCATTAAAACCCTTCCATATATATAGTAAAAGAAGTTTCCTGTCTCTTTAATAAATCTGACATTGATCTATTATAAATTAATAGAAAAAACGTATTTAATTTCAGGAGAATTATCAATTAGTTATAATTCGTAGTTTCCTAGAAAAAAGATGGGTATAATCTCTTAATTTTCATTTTCTATTAAAACTCAGACTTTCACACAACCCACTACTCTCAGTGCCATCTCATATTACTGACCCACCTGCCTGTATAATGTATTAATTCTCTATTAACCCAAAATCCATGAGAAATGTAAATTAAACTTATATATTATATGTATATACATCTTGATATATAAGAAAATTTCCAGTGTATACAACTGAAAATTAAATAGAAAATTATTTAAATCACCCACCCCAAATGTTGCATTATTTCAGCAATGCCATCTGTAAAAATATTAAAACTAAACCTCATACAGCTAAACTCAAAACGATATTTTTTCTTTTTAAAGAATATTCTCTTGAGTCATTCAGACCTATTCAAACAAATAACATTTAATTAAATGAACAATGTTCTTAAATTGCTAGTAAAGTGACATGCATAACTTAAATATACAAAGAAAGACTACAACAACAGTCATTTTTAAACTTTGCTAATTCCTGTTTGAGGTTCGGACTTGATATTTCTGAAATATCATACTTTTGAAGTGGGTGGTTTAAATATATCTTAATATATAAGTAATACTAATATAAACTTCTCTGACAAAAGAAATTGTGAAATTATATTCTTGGTAATAGTTGGTGAAAGTTTACCATTATTTGTATCTTTATAATGCAATTTATTTTAGCATTTCAATTTTAGAGTTTATCCTAATATGGTCAAATCAAAATTTATGATATAGTTTTAAAATTGAGTCAATAAATTATGTTAAAAGAATAACATCAATGTTAAATAATTGCAATAATTATTAAGCTTTATTACTTTGTCAAAAATGTATTGCCTAGTTATTTACCTTTATTAATGTTTATACACACATGCACACCACATACACACATACACGCACGCACACACACACACACACATATATATATAATGGTAAAAATAGACTTCCATTATTTAAGTATGTCATACTATTCAGAATTCATTGATAACTCAATACTTACATAGTTGTAGTAGGAAAATATCATAACTGGTATGTTTTAAATATTTTTTAAATAAAACTGCACATAACTTTAAAATAAATGTATAGTTGTTTTATGAACAAAATTAATTTCATTTAGTGTATATATTTATATTTCTCACATAATTGCTCTCAATGTTAATAGTTTTTAATAATAAAAAATGTTGTACTTTTTTATTTTCTTATTATATCCAAATATATCAGTAACTGCCAGTGTTATCGATATATAATAGAAAATTATATAGCATTACAAAGCTAACAAAAAAAAAAAAAATTCACTAAATTTCTCTTATGATCATGGTTTCATTTATTAACAAATACACCTTCTTAAGTGAAATTCAATAAGATACAAAATATTCTCATGGACAAAAGATGTTGTATAGAACATGTTTTTAGAAGCAACCATGTTTAATAAAATAATATTAATTGTAAATATATAGATGTTTTGAATAAGATAACACTTGCTTTCAATTGGGTGAAAAAACAATAATGATCACATGATTAAAGGCAAGTGTTATCATATTGAAATATTGGTATATTTTACTTTAATATTATTTTATTAAACATGGTTGCTTCTGAAAATATATTTCCTATATATATATATATATATAAAATTTATAGGAACTGCAAATATATAATTAATTAAACTGATATTAAATCTTTATACATTATCTATAGATTTTTTTAAACTTCAAGTATTCCTTCCTATCAATGAAATAAATTGTATAAACTCAACATGACACATTTTTTGGGCTCCACTTTCATCATGTATCCTAGAAATAATCAACAATTTATTATTATAGTAATATTATTCATATTTAAATATCATGCAATTTAATGGCAATATGCTTCAATATGCAAATTAGTAATATATTTAACATAGTATTATTTCTAACAGTTTAATATTAACATTCCAAATCTGATCACCGAATCACTTTATTTAAGTTTTCTTTTCAGCATGCAATCAAGCTGTAATCAGTTCACTTGCAGTTATTCTGTATCATTTCTTTGATAATTTTGCATTCATTTGATGGCAAAAATTCATGTAAAATATTACTGATTGATATTAATTCCAAGAAAATATCTAGAGCTTTCCAAGTCCAAACATAGATTTAATATAGTACATAAAAGTACTTCTTGCATTTACATAATGTGGGCTTTATTAAAATCTTCAAATTGAAAATTGCAATTTTACACATAATACATTTATTTATTTTTATTTTTGTAAAATTAAATGAAATATTAATTTTATTTGAACATATTTTGTTTGTTTGTTTTTTACAAAAAAAGTAAATCAAGAAAAAGCTAATAATTTGAAAGAAAAAGTGATAATTGACAAAGCAATTATCTATTCAAAAGATTATAACTATTATTTCTTGATATTTTTTGAAATTATAAGTCAAATTTTTATATTTCAAAGATTATTTGACTGATATACATTATTCTAAAGCATTCATTGACTTCGGGTTCAGATGAAAAGGTATAAATAATAAACATAAACTAATTGATTGCACTGATCCAGCTTTTGACAAAACATTGCCAGAATCATAGCACTGAATAAAGGTATGCAGTACAGGTAAGTTTATTGATATGATATAACATGTAAATGAGGCACCATATGCAAATAAAACAATTAAATATTCCATTGTTGGCTCATTTACATATTATATAAATTATATCATAACAATTATGTAAGTTTATATGTACTGCATAACTTTCTTCAGCACTATAATTGTGACAGTGTTTTGAAGAAAGCTGGTTCACTGAAATTAATTAGTTTATGGTTATTATTTATATTTTTTATCTGAACTTGAAGTCAAAGCATGCTTTAGAATTACATATTTTCATGAAAAGAGTTAATACATTGAGATTTACTGATATATGTTACTAATAAAAATTTGGGCAGAATTATTTATTATTCATTGAAATATATATATATGAAAAATAAAAACAAGTTTTAATCACGTTAAAACCTGCAGTCGCTTGTGTATATGATCAATAGATGGTGTTTTACCAAAAAACACCGACCAAGCATTTGTTTACATAAACGATCAAAGAGTCAGAATTAACTCTCTTTCATTTTAGCCCACCTTCATATCAGCTGATTTCAAGATGATTTGCTATCATCAGTGAAGGACAGAGCAAAGAAACTAGATCTAAACACTGACTCCAAGTGTTTATGCACAAAGTTTCTATCAGCTTGCAAGGATGAAATTTTTCAGACCGATAAAATCTTCAAACTCAGCCAAACAAGCTATATAGCTATATTGGTCTGATCTCAGTTCAGTTTCTCCACATAGTCAAAGCCTCTGCAATCTATATGATGCAGAAACCTTTAAAGGTACATTTATGAAAAACAAAAACAAGTTTTAATCATGTTAAAACCTGCTGTCGCTTGTATATATGATCAATAGATTATGTAAACAAACACTTGGTCGGTGTTTTTTGGAAAAACGCCATCTATTGATCATATATATATATATATATATATATATATTTCTGAAGGCTAAAGCAATATCATTATTTGTTTTACTTGATTACTGTTTATCATTATTTGTAAAATTGAAATATTATTTTTTTAAGATGACTTTCCTTTCTTGAAGTTATAATTTTAAAAATATTATGAAAATATAAATTTTAAAGGAAGAATAAAGATTTATTTATCAAAAATCACAAAAATGATTACTAAATTGGCCATATAAGCTGTTTAAGACAATGCACACATGCAGAATTTAAAGTATAAAGCAGTGCTATACAAAGCTCATTTTTTACAAGAAATATTGCACACAAATAAATATCTAAATATAAAAATAAATAATTTATTAGCATTGTAAATATGTAATTAAATGAAATGATATTAAATTTTAAAGTGTTATGTATAAAATTTTCTAAACTACTAAATGTTAGCATGTCACATGTTTCAATCAATGTTTGCATCGAATACCCTAGAGAAAAATCAATAACTTAAAATTTTTTACTATTAATTTGAATTTTTAAGCTTTAACATGAGATGGAGCATGGTCTTGATATTTAAATAAGAATAATATTGATGTGTTGATGAATTGCAATAATTTTAGAATGCTTAATAAAGATGTAGCCTGAAATATATTTTGTGCAGTCACTTTTTTCGTCATCAGATAAAAATATTGAGAAAAGTTAAAAAAATCCTATAGATGGATATAAATTATTTATTTATATGTTTAGACATATATTTATGTTTAATGTTCCTCATGGAAAAATGAACTTTATATAATTTTTGCATTTAACATTGATATTATGCCATTAAAAATAACATTGTGTTGTATCAATTATTAATTTAAGCTTTTACATCAAATTGGGCATAATAGTGATATTTATATAAAAATAACATTATTAAGTTGATGGATTATTAGTTACTTTTATAATACTTAATAGAGGTTGAGATTAGAACAGACATCTTGCTGAGATTAATAATTTTTCCAATAGATGACATTTAGAAATTTATAAAAATTTATAGATGGTTTTTGAAAATTATTCACTTCAATTAATTGAGCATATCTCTGAATATCACAGTGTGTGACAAACTCTTTAAGAGTTTCTTATAGAGAAACAGAAAATTTTCAGCAGATTCCCCATTAATGGGTAATGAAAGTTTGAATAACTTTTTTCTAATAATATTTATTTTCATACCTAATGTTGAATAATTAGCTGTATTGGTTATGGACTGGATAACAAAAAAGAAAAAGAAAAATTAAAAAATTAAAGTTCATCTAATCTGAATTTGAACCCAGACAGCTTGCTACCATTATATAATGAAATTCTTTATGTTTATATACATTGCACAAACTTGTATTATGAAAATATATTTTGTAATCTGCCCTATTCATGAATAATTATTGTATTTAACAAATTAAAAGACAGGTTATATTATTGTAATGATATTACAAACTTTACTATACTCCTTCTGTAAAGGGCTATTATTTTGCCAGTTAATAGCATGGAAGTGAATTGTTGCTTTCCTAAGAATAAAATGTAAAATCATTGGAAAAATACTTATTTAAGAATTCACACACACAATTCTAAAAATATAATGGTTAAACCATATGACCAGTAAGTATGTTCTTCAGATTTCTGATGTGAAGTGATTGAATTTTCTGCTGTAATGTACATCTTCATTGAATAACAGATGAATGAATGATAATGAATTTTTTAAAGAAGTATTTTTTAAAAAAATAAGCATTTTTTTATATCAGAGATAGATTCATTTATAATCTAAAGATTATCTGAAAACATTCTCCTGAGCTACAATATTGATTATTTGAATTCGTTGAGAGAAACTGACTGAGAATAAAATCCACTGAAGATCTAAAATAATAGTTAAGATTTTTAAAAAAACTATATTGCAAAAGTTAAAAATAGCATTATAAACTATCAAATAACCTTACTGAATAATAATACATGATATATATGTTCATAAAGTATAACATGTTGTTACATTATAACTATAATGTGAGATTTCTGGTCCAACATTTTTTACATTACTATATTGTGATTATTTGAAATATGCAAATACAAGCTTACTAAACTCTAAACTATACCTTTTATATTAAAATTCATTTTATTTTATTTTTATGATTGTTTTATTATTTTTCTAATTACAAATACTATTTTGCTTCTTTTTCTTTCCACATTTAGTTCACTTTCAAGAGTTATTAATATATAAACATTCTTTTTGATCCTTTTAGAAAGTTGACTTATTATTGATTTAAATCGTGTGAAAAGTAAAATAAACAAATAATGTTACATATTTTATTATAAAAGTTTCTATTATTTCTTGTAATCTTTTTTAAGCTTAATAATATTTTTAAAATATTGGTTTGAAAAATAAAAAATAAACACAAAAAATATACACTAAATACATTATCATCATATTATGTACTATACATCACCCACAATAGTTAAAAGTAATAGTAAACAGCATATTTTTATTTCCAAAATCATCTTTATATATTGAATTAAAGCAGAATTGCACTAGGGAGAATTATCTAATTCAATATTGTATGATATATATGTATAATAAAACGAAATTGAGTTATCTAGTAAATAAGTTTTTTATTTTTATTTTTATTAATGCATTTTTCAACTTTATCATATCACAAGGCATCCATCATTGCAGAAATTCAGGCAATCTTGCCTTATTATTAAAGCATTATGCATGAAGTTGAAATATAGATGTATTGATAAAAATCAAACTAACTAATAAATGGGCTACAATTATTTAACGTATGTATAATAAAATTGAATTCACATCACAGAAATCACTACATATTAAAAGTTTATTAATGATTATAAGCTTTGTCATAATATATATTTTGGATTAAACCAATAAACTTTTCAAACTCAAGAAATATATAGAAATGGCAATTATATATTAAATTTTATTTTATATTTTTATTATAAATTTTTATTCTACAAAAATAGATAGATCATTTAATTTTCTGAAAAATTTAATAATAGTTTGACAAAAAATAATAATTTACCTAAAAATTTATTTTTAAAGCTTCTTGATTATAAACAAACTTTTAAAACAAAAAAAAATTCTTTTAATCTAACATGATCTTTGTTTAGCATATTGACTATGATAGAGTATGAAGTAAATTGTTAGCAAATGCTGATTTAAGACTTTATTTTTGCTTATAGAATGTATTCATCTTTGAATTTATAACAAATGTTTGTTTTTGTAAAAAAAAAAATAAAGTTTAAGAGAATATTTTCATTATCTGTTGTCTGGGGAAAAAATTATTTATAGACACAACATAATAGAATCCTTTCTTAATCTATGCATAAGTTAATTCACTAACTTTATAAATTCAAGATAACTCATTAAATTCTACTGTGTAAAAAAATCAAATTATCGTTTTTGTTTTACTTAACAATGGCCATTTTATTTTATTTCTAAATATATAAAAAAGTACTTTTTTAAAAATATAAATAGTAATAAAATTTGGCTAAAAAATTATGAGAATATATTTACAATAAATTGAATATATGGTATTTATATAGTAAATAAATAAAGATGAAAGTGACTGATATATATATAAAAACATATGTTATAAAGCATAATGTAAATGGAAAGATACTTTAGATCTTTGCCTAGCAGAATGTTTCTAAAACTACCATTAATAATTCATTATCTTTTTTTTAGTAAAACATATTGCACATTGTGAAATATAGTTTATTATTAAATTATATTTGATAGAAGTATTCAATTCTCTAATGCATAGCTGATTTTTTTTATATAATGATGAGTAAACTCATTCTATTGCCATGAAAGAAATCCTACTTGGTGAGTACTAGTGTCATTACCAATTCTTGATATAGGCCCATTTAATCATTATAAATAAATATTCAGTTTCTAATCACTCACTCAATCATTCAATTAATCAATCAATCAATAGTATGCTGTCTTATGGACAGATCCAGGAAGCAATCACATGCCCACTTCATCCATTTCTCCATTCTACTCTTTACATTGCCCAACTCTTCAATTTCACGTAACTCTTTCCATTTCTTATATCATCAAAGCAATGTCAATTTTTTCCATTCTTTTTTCTTGTTTCCATTCATCATTCCCTCCAAAACATCTTTCATTAAATTATATTTTCTCCTTAATATATGCCCAATCCAGTTCCTCTTTCTATCTCTAATTCAAAACATCTTCATTTGTTATTTTATTCATCCAACTGACTTTTTCCATCTTTCTCCATAACCACATATCAAAGGCTTCCAATTTGTTTATAATTCTATAACTCAGTATCCACATTTCACAACCATAGAACAACCCACTCCACACAGCATTTAATTAATCTTTTCCTTAATTCTGTCTAATTCTAATAGAAGACTGAAATTTTAACTATTATTTAATGTGCTTACAATCTATTAATTACTTTTATTTAATACAAATGTGTTCAATATTAAGAAAAACGATGAAATTGTTGTTAGCAGATATATTTAACAATAGGCATCCTAAAACAAACTTTGTATGACAAGTATTTAATAATCAGCAAGTTAAAATTTTTAACCTACATTAGATTTAACATGATTTTCTAATAATAATAATAATAATAATAATAATAATAATAATAATAATAATAATAATAATAATAATAATAATAATAATAATAATAATAATAATAATAATAATAATAATAATAATAATAATAATAATAATAATAATAATAATAATAATAATAATAATAATAATAATAATAATAATAATAATAATAATAATAATAATAATAATAATAATAATAATAATAATAATAATAATAATAATAATAATAATAATAATAATAATAATAATAATAATAATAATAATAAATAGTTTAAACAAATAAAACTTAAATTCTGTAAATCAAATTTTAATTTTTATTAAAACTAGAAAATATATAAACAATTAGTATTAACAAAAATAATAATCTGCTTGAATGCTTTTTTTCATTTCTATTTAGTATTTTTCTCAAAGAAAGATTCTAATAGTTTTTTTTTTTTTCTGGGAAACCCACAGTCTGGTGTTCTCTATCATTTTTGTCACCTTAATCCAATTTAACCATATAACTCATTTTTTAATCATGTACCAATTGCAGCATTAAAATCTCCCATTGGTCTGATTAAAACCATTTTATACATTTATATAAAAAAAACCTCTACTTCTTTATTACAATGAGAACTTGTTGTGCATAAATTTGAATTATCTGCATTTGGCACCTTTCATTAATTTGAATAACTATTCTTGTTACTCTGTTTGACATACCATTCATTAATCTCCATAATGTTTATTTTCCCACTTTTTATATATAATAACCCCCACTCCACATATTTAAAACATTTGTGTTTTCTTTGCAAAGTACATGTTCACTTTTTAAATTATTTGTCTGTTCATCTTTTTTTCTAATTTCATAAAGTCCAATAATGTTCCATTTAGTATTAGACTGTTCTATTTCCAATTCACACAGCTTTTTTTTTCTATTTAAAAGTAATCTGTAGCTGTATAAACATTTTAAATACAAAATTGTTATGGCAGTCTTGATTTTTAGCACTCTGCCTTTAGTCATCAGCTGCAGATTTGACTGGCAACTATACACTCTCCTGGAAATAAGGTCCCTATTTTAGTTTTATTTGTCATGATTGTAAATATCTATAAAAATGATTATTTATATATAAAATTCATTTGCCTTCAACAAAATTTAATTGGCATTTCAGTTAAAATTATCAGGCAACCGGAATTTTGAAATGTGATATTTTTAAATTTTAAAACTCAGAAGTAGAAAGGTATAATAAACCTATGGATGCTGTAGTCAGGTGTTGAAGAGCAACCCATTCATGTTCTTTTACCATATAAATAATCACGTAATAATAAAAACTGCAACGATAAGAATGTCTAGAGTAGACATTAGTTTTGCTCCACTCGTTTTCTTTAAAGCCTCAAAGAAGAATCAAAGAATATCTTTTCAATTAGCAGTAAACCTTTTCTGCGGTCATTCAGTATGTGTGTCAGAACACATTCCAGATTTGTTCTCATTGATAGCATTAAACTTTATGACATTTTGACTAGATCTCACCAGCTAGTAAAAATGAAGAGATGTTACAGATTCCAAAACTTCAAAATGTATGTTTACAATTTTATCTGATGAAAATCTTTAATACAACATCAAACAAATTTAATTCATTTTGTTGAATTATAAAAATGTTTTTAAAATTTTAAAAATTCTAAATATGCCATTAGAGAAGAAAAATATTACTATTTATTGTTTTATATAGAAACAATAATATGCTTATTCAATGAGGAAAAAATAAATATTTCTATTAAAATCCGGTTTCAATCAATGCTTTCAGTCTTGAAATAATAATGCTATCATATTATCCATTAAAGAAAAATCTTAAATCAATTACCGGTTTTTAAGAAAAACAAAATACTAGCATTTTCTGAAGTTTGTGATGACGGTGTTTTAATTGTATTTATTGTTTGAACTATTTCCATTATCTAATACGAGTATTGAAAGTCTTTAGAAAAATTTAACTTTATTTAAATATTCCAAATACATTAAACTGTTAGTAATAGCATATCAAACAGATTAATATATGCACAATGTTTCGAGAGGTATTATTTTACCCTCTTCTTCAGGTGCTGCTGGCATGACCAGTGGCAGTACTAGCATGGGATTTGAACCTGGACCTTACATTCTTGAGTACTGAATTTTTAAGGTAACGCTCTAACCAACTGAACCATTCTACCATGCATTTTCTTAAAATTTAATACTCAAGAACAGAAGGGACCAGGTTCGATTTCCATGCTAATACTGTCATTGGTCAGGCCAGCAACACCTGAAGAAAAGGCAAAATAATATTTCTCAAAAACGTTATGCATATACTAACCTGTTTGATCCTTGGTTTTTATTACCTATTTATCCATTTAAAAGTTTTAATTTCTATCATATACATAAAAATGAGAAACAGACTTTAAAAATATTTAATTCTAAACATTGTGACAAAAAATAAATATGATTATTGTATAGTAATATTTGGTTCTTAGTACATCTGCTGATTTATAGTAATTACAACTTTTTTTGCCTGTTTTAGAAAATTTGTACATTCAAGAATGTAGTACCACATATCAAACATTACTAGGATACTAACATAAAAAACAAAACTCTGAGAGTGAAGAAAAGAAATGAGAGCAATATAAGTGAAGTGCTGTTATGAAGTACTATTTATACAAAGTGGATTAAAATATAAAGAAGGATGTGTTTAAGCACAAAAGTGATCAACACACAATCATGAGTTGAGTAGTTTTCATGTAATTTTTACTAGCGGTTAGGTTTTTGTTTTGTTTTTTCAATTAAAAATTTATGTATCTCCATTTTGGATCTGCTGTCCTTGTTTGCAATAGCATGATGCTGTACCTTTCTGTAGTGTGAAGGGAGAATTTGTAAAGACAGAATGATGTATTAAAAAGTCACAACTATGGCATTCTGACATTGCAAATCCCCCCAATGGAGAAAGCTACAGCATTCTTCATTTACAAACATGGGCAGCAGGCCTAATATGTAAGTACCAAAATTTACTATCTAACATGAGAACTTATCAAAATTTGTATGACCCTTGGGGTTGCGACCACAGGTTGCGCATCGCTGATATATAATATTAGTTATAATCTTGTACACAATTTGCTTTTATATAAGTAATATTGTATATAATAAACATTCAGTACCCTGAATGTATAAACTAATTACAATGTGCTTTTGAATACTGTATATAACGATATATGTATTTTTGTTTTGGTTTTTTTAATAACAGATTTTTAGACAAAGGTTATTGCAAACCAGTGGAGAATACCTTTGATAAACATCAAATATTTTTTTTTTTTGGTTTTGTCTTTAAAGACAGTTCTCTTTACAAAATGATTTTTACAAAGAATAACATTAGCTCTCTAGAGTAACATTTAACAAAACATCTTTGAAATAAAATACAGTCGCATTTCTTTTTTATATATACATTTTTTCATCAAATCGCAAGTCACTATTCAAGATTAGATTAAATGAAATCGTTACATTTGCAAATAATTTTGATAAAGCAAGTTGTAATAAAATCTAAAGATTTACCAAAAATTTTAAATTAGTTAGCATCAGAAATAGAAAGATTATGCTTTTGGAGTTCATTTGTTGAATTTTTATTAATTATTAATCAAAAAGTCTGATTAAATTATATAAATTCATTTCAAGCTATTCAATTGTATCCAAGTTAATAAATGAAAACCAATTCATTTGCAAGGATGATATTTTACAAAATAATTGGAAATCAAAGATAATAAAATGGCAAAATATTTAATAGAAATGTAAAAAAAAAATATTTTGTTGACGTATAGGACATTATTTGTTTATAGTTTATCGGGTGTGAGGTTACTGAATTTCAAATAATAAAGTCAGTATAGAAAAAAAGAATAGGACTAAATGTAGAATTATTTATCATTATAGATGCATTGAATGAATATCTTTGGTAATGAAATAAGTAAATAATCGAACAGTTTTATTGCTCAGAAGTTCTTTAGAAATGCAAGAACTAGAAGTGACCGCTGGATGCAGTCTGAAGACCCCAAGCATTAAAGGCTGCCATTCGATTCCACCAAACCATGCAGAACTCTTTAAAAGTTAATTACAAATGAATAAAACATCCTTTAAGTGGCTCAGTGTACAGCAACCTTCTCTTCAACATTTCCTTTCATAAAAAATAGTGAAAGAGAATGTTTTTTTTTTATTTGTATTTTATTACCCTTTAACTATTTTATTTTATCTTTAAGAATAGCCAAATAATATTTTTTAAACAATATTGGTAGATTATCTAAGTTGCTAATGATCTGTTATCTGAAAAAGAAATGCAAAAATGTGAAAAGATGTCAAATTTTAATTGGTCCATATTCAAACCCAAGAAGTGATTTAACTAACTTTTTCTTGTCTCAGAACTTTTTTGTGCTCCCCTCACCATAACATTACTGCAAAAAATATTTACATGAATTTAATTTTCTTATTATAATTATTTAAAGTTTAATTTTCTAACTTTACATTTATAATAAATATTTCCTACATTAAGATAATTAACAATTTGATTTTATGTGAACAATATACTTAAATTGGATAATCTGATTTAATTTATGGAGTGCTTGATTATATTCTTGAAAATAATCGAAATTAACAGTATTGGATTGTAAACTAATTAAAAGATAACATTATTAAATAACTTTTAATAATAACATCAGATTAGCAATTTTATTACATATAGCAATTTACTTTTAAACAAATTATATATAACTATAAGATAAGCTGTTTAGAAAACTCAATATTATACTTCTGTTTCAGTTTATTCATTTTCAGAAATATAAAAGATATGTTAATAAATTCCCTGAATTCTTTAAAATATTTATGAATTTGATGGATAACAATTTCACTACAGTTGCATACAAATTGATTTTGTATACTATATATTGTGCAAGTTGTAAGCTTTAGTTTGTGAAAGAAATGTCCTCATTGGGAATCACACTTTATCTTGATGAATGCCTGATTGAAGGCAGCAAATTATGAACAACATAATAAAGCTATTAACATATATTCAAATAATATTATGGGATATAACTATGCTAGAATTACAAACACAAGCCGCTTACATTCTTAAAATGGAAAAATTACTACAGAACAGTTCTATAGACCATGTATTCCATTTATGGAACAATCTTATCTTTTCCTAACAAATGCAGTAAAGTTTCTTTAATTTAATATTAAGAATACATCAAATTCAAAAATAGAAATCCTCTAAAAATTAGTTGATCAGCACAATATTAATAAACTAGCACTTCAAGAGGTTTACCACTTTTCTAATAATGTCCATTTTAAAATTCATGAATTTATCTTGATTATTGATGAAATGGATTTCAAACTTGTTACAGTTCTTTTTATTTTAAACCAGCTTGCAAAGTAAACAACTTTTATTGGAGGTAGGTGAAAATGATTTTTCAATCATTGTTGGGATAGAAATCTCCATTTAATCATATTAATTAATTTGAATTTTTTACTTTGGTGATATAGATATTTTATATTTGAATTTTAGTTAATGATTGTACCTAGTCTATTTATTATATATAATGAACATGCTAATATCTCTAACAAACTTTATTGATAAATGCCACTAGAAAAAGCATTTAAAATTTCTATATAGATTTTATCCCTATCCCCAAACTGTTTTCAAGCTATTGGCTCTCCTCATTAAGACACCATATTTCAGATTTTCTACTGAATAGTCAGATATCATACAAGTACTAGCCTTGAGTTGGTATTTTAGATCTAGTGTCTGAAATATCCTAGTGCCTCACTGAAGAGAGTCAATAGTTTGAAATCAGTATGGGGGTGGAGATAATTTTTAGATAGAGATTGATTTTTAAATGCTTTCACTTGTGGCATTTATAGATAAAGCTTGTTAGAAATATTAGCATGCTCATTATTTTATTTTATAATTACAAACTTGTCAAGTTAAATCATGTAATATATGACTTGTTTTATTTTATATATATATATTATAATGATCAAAATGAAATATATATATATAAATTAATGTAACGACATATTTATATATCGTTACAATATATATATATATATATATACTCACCTTAATTACATTTACATTAACCTATGAGAGTTTCATGTATATAATTGTTAAATTCTCTTCAATTATCAAAACAAGGTTATTAAAAGTTACATTCTGTCTCCATTCTTGTATAATTGAGTATTAACTTAATAATTATTAGCATATTTTCATATGGCTGATGTATTAATTTTATTCAAAATTTTTGTAGCTGTTGGCAAGGATAAACTTATCAAAAATTTAAAGAATAGATGGTTCTGTTCTGTTCTAATTTGGACCCTTTGCTAATGTATTAAGAAATTTATTCATTGTCTGAATGAGTGTGGTTTATTTATCTAAACACATAACTAAATCATTGTATAAAATTTATATATTTATATTACTTGTAAAAAAATCATCAATAAATATTTTTTTTCTTTGATTTTAAAATATATTAATATATTTTATAGTATTATTTTAAAAACATATTTATTAAAAGTTAATATATTGAACATTTTTTTGAGTTTATTTATTTCAAAATAATTAAGAAGTAAAATATATTGTTATTGTAAAGTATATTACATTGTTTATCAAATTTTCTGGTTTTCTCTGATTAATAGTTGTCAATTTTATTTATTTTTTTGTTTTGTTTTTGCTTTGATAATAAATCATTTTTGTATGTAAAAGCTGCTTTCCAATAATAGATTCTAAAAATAGATCTTTGCCATCTTGAAAATGCGTATTTATTATATATCAATAGGAGCATTCAGAGTGAAAGTTAAAAACCCCCATCCCTAACGTAGATGATCTGATTAAGAATTATCATAATTGAAACCCACAGTTCTTAAATAATAATCAGCTAAAATATTTTTTGATGATGCATGAAAAGGTTACTAAAAAAATTATATCAAATATAAAATGAAAGCTACAGGAAATGCCACAAAATTATATTTCAGTAATAAAAATATGGTTGAATTCTTGTATATTCTACTCTTGTTGGAAAACTGAATAATATGGTGTTTGGGGAAATATTCAGTCCATAATAAAAAAAAGTTGTATCAGTATTATTTTTAATTTGAATCTGCAATATTGTAATTAAATATAGCATTTTAGTGGTAATAAAACTAAATTTATTTTTACTTTTTACTTCCAGGTAGCAGATATAATCAGCTTTTTGTGCACATAAAGAATAATTATTTATTTTTTATAAAAATGAAAGATACTATTTCTTTCTTTAAGTATTTTATTTAATTTTCTGAATGAAATTTTTCATTATAAATACAAAATATTAATGAAATTTTTTCTTATAAATATAAAATATTATTTTAAAAACTAATGTTTCTGAATCATAGAAAACCTACATGTTAAAAGCAGAACAAAAAGATTATCTTTACATAATAAATGCACACTAGTGCTTTTATTTTTTAAAAGTACTTTTAATATTTTAAAATTATTTTTATTAGATTTTTAAAAAAAATTAAATAATAATTATACTAAAAAATAATTTAATGCTACTACAAATTGGTGACTACATATCTAAAATATTAACCATGCATTTTAAGCTTTGATTTAATTATATTTAATATTTTAGACAAAGATAAGAATTTTGCAAAAAATTCTATAGATTTATATTTTCCATACTGCATAACTTCACAAGTTTTTTACTTATATATATACATACACACGCGCGCACACACACACACACACATATATATATATTGTTGTGTTTATATTTTAATGTAATAAACACAGACTCATATAAATATGATTAATTCAGCTTATATGCAGACAAATTAAGGGAAATCTACAATCAGTATAACATCAGAACAGCTTTCCAGAACCATACCACACTATGAGGAATTCTAACATCTACAAAGCCTAAACTTGAAATGCTGAAAAGAACAAACTGTATCTATGAAATACCATATGAATGTGAAAGAATGTATATTTCTGAGACCATTCATTCTATTGAAAAGTACTTGCAAGAGCACAAACTGATGATTAGAAGAAAAAACAGATGTATCTAAGGTAGCAGACCATTTATGTGCCAATGAATATATGTTCAATTATAAATGAATACTCTCAAAGTGCATGTGCATTAGCTTAATAACTGATTATTATTACTGTTTATAAAACTTAACATTATATAAAATATTATTTCATTATATACAAAAATATTGGATAGAGAAGAAAAGGTACAAAGAAGAAAATTTAAAGAAGCTGCTCTCATGACAATGGCAAACAATCCCATAAGCCAATATAGTGTGACTATAAATATGTATGGAAACCACTGATCAACTTCACTCTTAGAAAAAAGTGAAGAAATTAGGAGGAACATCATACATAAACATATGAAATTTATATTGATCGGTGCCTTTGACAGGATGGCTCAGTTAGTTAGAGTGTTATCTTAAAATTTCAATACTCAAGAATCTAAGAGTCCAGGTTCAGTTCTCAGGCTAGTACTGTCATTAGTCAGGTCAGTAACACCTGAAGAAGAGGAGAGAATAATACCTCTCAAAACATTGTGTATATACTAACCTGTGTGATATTACTATTAGATGAATGTATTTGGAATATTTTAAATAAAGTTAAATTTTTCTAAAGACATTCAATACTCATATTAGATAATGGAAATAGTCCAACATATAAATTCAACTATACACAATATATTTACAAATATATTGCTTGCAACTTTGGAAGGAAGAGACCCCAGGTTCCCTTAGGTTTATTTAATATTTCTAGCTGTACCATGACAACTTGCCTCTTGTCTAGGTATAATGATACTTCCAGCTTTTTTGTGATAGGTTCTCTTGTGTGTAGTTTATAATCTAGCATCTCCAGTTCAATGTGGATATCTATCACTACTTAATAATATAGTGAACAACATAAGTACTGCCATTAAGTTCTGACAGTTAATTGTTGTTGTCTACCTTAACTTCCAAATGAATGGTCAGATCCCTATCCATAATGAGAGCAATCAGATTCATGGACTATTGTTTCCTATTGACCTGTTTCTGCTATTTAATGTGTTTTCTTTATTGGTCTGTAGTAATGAATTCTCAATGTGATCAAGGTAAGATGGAATCTGGATTACTTCTTTAATTGAAGATAAGTTAATCTACAACATTCCATTCCCCAGTCCAAACTTAGTCCTGGATAATAATGTAGTCACCAAGAATGTTTTGGTGGATATCTTTATCACTTTCAGGCTATTTAGTTATGGTTTTACTATCATCAGGTTCAGTAACTTAATCAATTATTATAGTGTTTTTATCAGCAGCTTTAGTATCATTACTATATCTACTTACTCTGAACTTTGTATAGTCTTTATTGCTGGCTGGTGACTCATGGTTTAACCTTAGATGGCTTTGTGCCTGTGATGTTGCTGAGCATCAGCCAATTAAAAAGTCATTGTTTGCAATTCTTTTAATTTGATCACAACTTCTGGAACCCATTTGGTGGTTCCTCTATATACATGTGACATAGAACATGGATGCCTATATATATACTTTAGAATTTTTCTTTTGATGACCATGTTGAACAGTCCTATGTACTGATTGGTTCATCCAAGTGGTTGAACTCAGTTTATTATCAATTACATGTGGATGGATACTTTTCGATTTCGTTTTATTTGTGAGCTGGTTCATTCTGATCATTGTAAAGCCCTAGTGATTGAATCAATCACAGCCTAATAAGTTGTTATACTTTCTAGAAGATACAAAAAAATAAAGTATCTTACTAGGCATAGTATCTTTAATTCCTGTTTTACCAAAAAGTAATATATGTCTGCTTTGCTAGTCACTTTACTACTAGGATATAGGTGATGATTATTTTTTTAATTAATGATAGCCTATATTTTTTCTGACATAATGGACACTGCAAACCCAATATTCAGTTCCACTGATATTGATGTATCATTAATATAATTCTGCTTTTAAATGCAGAATCAATGCCACTCACATTATTTATATGGCATTGATTTTATTTGAAATTGCATGACAATTCCAGCTTTTTGGAAAGAACATCCTTCCATTCTTTTCTGAGAAACTTTTTTAAAACAAGCAGCTCCTATTTATCTGACATGCTTACAATATCAACATGCTTTATCTCAGTCAGGGTGCATGTTTTGTTTTATCAAATGTATAGCCCAGTTTTTATTTGTTTGTGCTGGTTTATTTGGGAGGTTTTTGGTGTTAGTTTGATATTTGTTTAACCTAGTTTTCTGATTGACAAATCTAATACTGTAGTCCTTTTTCTTCAGTATATCTACTTTACTTACTGTCAACTCAGATAGAATAATCTGAGAGAGATCTGAATCAAACATGACATGTGAGATTCATCAATAGCTTGATTCTAAGTTTGTGGTCATTCATTCAACAAATGAAGTGGTCTCTCAGAGTTTCACTTAAAAAGTCTGTAAAATCACAGCTAAATGTAAGCTTTCTGAGCTTAGTGGTAAAATCTTTACTACCCCTTATGTACAGAGATTGAAGTAATATTTCTTCATTATCATTAAGGGCTTGGGCAAAAAATAATTTGACAGTAGAGATAGTGTTTTATCAAAATCAAGCTTAGCCAGAAATATTGGAGCTGCTTGTGATTTTAAGATCTCATACAGGAACCACAGATAGTAACAAATATTGCTAATCTTAATTCAGACATTTTAATTTGATTAGATTACATATAGAAAAGCACTCAGTCCATGTAGGTTGGCCAATTTTCAGAAAATACCAGTTCAAACTCCTCTAATGAACAAATTTTAATCATTTTGATTTTTGAGAGAAAACATGAATTTGAGCTCACAAAAAATAAAACTCTCAGGCTGTAATAAATACACTCATATAAATATGATTAGATATTTTATTCACATTACATACAATATATTTACAAATATATACAATAATGTTTTCTATATCATATACCTGATATGTTGGCTCATTATAGAGTTTGGTTGCCATGCAAGTATTGAAGAAAGAGATTCTACATGCCCTTCTAGGTTTACCTAACACTTTCAACTGCATTGGGACATTTATCTCAGGTATGAATATGGTGACACTTCAGATGTTCTGTGATATTTTGCCTCATATTTGGGTTATAATCTAGCAGCTTCCATTTTAATGTGAATTTGCCTCACTGTTTAATAATAAAGTGTATAATGTATTGTTGTTGTCTGACTTTACCTACAAATAGACTGCATATTTATAGCCAGATTTCCATCCATAATGGATGCAATCAGATTTGCTAAATACCATTATCTATTGGCCTTTTCTGCTGTTATATATATCAATTCATATATCCATTGGTCTGTAGTAATAAATGCTTAATCCAATCAACATGGTAGAATCTATCTAGTCTATTAGTTGAAGATAAGTTAAGCTATATAAAACAATAACAACCTAACTATAAAAAAAACTATGCTTGTTTAAAATTATGAAAAAAATTCATCAAAACAAAAATAATCATGAACTTTATTAATTAAGGACACATGCTGTTACATGTTAGAGAGTTTTCATGAAAGAGAAAGCTTTACTCACAATGACTATAACCAATTTTCAAGTGTATTAATTTCATATTATTTATAAAATTGAGCATGTATCCTCTATCTTCCTAAGTATTTCTTTATTTTGAAAAAAATCAAATTAGTTTAAATTTTATTTAAATACTTTTAATTTTATATGCACTTTCTGTTTTAGAACTATTTTTTTCTACTTTTTAAAAGAATTTTATACAGCTTATTGTAACTAATGGTAACAATAATAAAGAGCAAATTTATTTCATTATAACAACCAATTATAAGAAAGCAAACAATAGATTAAAAGAAAACTGTCAACAAAATCCAGTAGATAAAGTAATTTTATTTCACTTCACTTTTTGGTTATATTTTACAAATTATTTTATACAAATAATTTAATATTTATTATAAATAATATTTATAAAAAGTGAAATTTGAAATGATAATTATTTATAGTAAATACATATCTTGAGATACTAGTTGTAGCCATTTCAGGTTTATAAAGTTTATTTGTTAAATGTACAAGTTGCCTTATTTTATGCATTATCCCAGACAAAATAATTGAGGTTTATCTAAGTTTATGCATCTGAATTTACATTTAAATTTAAATCCTGTTACAGTTTATATTGTAAATTAGATATATTTTCTTTTTATGTTCACTTATATTTTAAACAATATTTTTAAACATATATTAAACCCGAATGATTTCTCATTGTATTAATTTAGTTATTTAAATATGAAAATAATTTAGTAATTTTAAATATTTCAAAAATATGAAAATTATTTCAACTAGAATCTGAAATAGTGTATATCTGAAAATCATCTTGATTTATATATTAGTCAACCTTATTATTGATTAAATATTTTATTATTAAAAATATAATCTTAATTCATTATTCTTAATTTAATATATTTTTAATATATATGATATATGAGATTGTAGTTGAATATTGCAACCTATTGTTTTTATAAGATGAGTAGTTATTAGTTTGTAATAAATATTAATGTATGTGCAAGCTTAATAATTAATTCTTAACCCAGATATAATGGCATACTATTTAAATGTTTCTTTATTCTGGGGATATATGTATAATTAGGAGTAGTATCTTGTTGTCATTGATTTATTGTATAAAAGATTGCAATAATCCATTCATACTTTACAAACTAATTCAAAATATAGTCTTATATTAGTACATATTTGGAAAGCTAATGTGAGGTCTTTTTATCCTTTACCATTACTACATATATGTATATATATTGTAAAAGATCGATAAATCTACCTTTATTTAAAAGTCATATGTTGGTTTAAAAAAAATCTCTTTGATTTGATGTTTATATATTGAGTGTTATTATTGTTTATGGTTCTTAGTTATAGTTTTTGTTGTTTGGATTTATTATTTTATTTATTTGTTGATGGTACATCACTTTAAATATTTAATTGTTATTATTATTGTTATTATTCTTAATGGTGAGATTTTTAATAGTAATGATATGTTCTAATTAATATATCTGTATATCAATATTATAAATAAAAAAATATAAATGGTTAATTATAAAAAAGATTAGTTTATTTTAAGTGATGATTAAAAAAATGCAATGTTATTATTTATGTATATTTTTTAAAAGCTATCAAATAAATTTTCGATTTAATATTTTTTATATGATTAATATTTTTATATTGAATGTTAATTGTTTAAAAAAATAATATGTGACAATGGTTTTCAAAACTGCATATTCTGTGGCAGTGAAAACAACAACAACAACAAAAAAAGCCATTATTAAGATAGTTATTAAAAGAAACTGAAGGAGAAAAAGATCATTGTACTTTTATATTCAGTATCTTCATTTGCCAAAATAATTGGATAAATCACTGTAGTAAACACATAAACCATGGTTGACTAATATATATATATATATATATATCGCAGCTAGGGAGCTGCACCTTTTCTTTTCTTTTATCCCAAATCAATTTAAAAAGAAAAACTAGGCAAAATTTCAACACATGAATTTCACCATGTCTTAAGCTGCAATTTGATATAGCTATCTAGGAATCTATAATGGTAAATTTACTAACAATTTGGAAGCAACTAAAATTAGTCAATATATTGGATTCAACATTTCAATTTTTTTTAAGGAAAGAAATTTAATATATATATATATATATATATGTACATGCATCTAGGAATTAACAATTTTCTCTAACATGATATTTTCTTCAAAATTTAACCTTGGCTAGAATACATTCAAATATTAAAGAAATATAAAGGAATAAAACAATGGAACAAGTTGAACTTTGAAAAGGGAATAAATAACTTTATTAATGTAAGTGATATGTTTATATATATATATTTGAGATTGATATTCTTTTTTTTTTATTAAAAAAATGAAAAGTTTTTATAAGTATAATTCTGTTCTATTTAAGCATCTTGTTTTAAAAAAAATAAATGTTTTATAAATGTCAAAATTAACACTCAAGTATTAGCAATTTGTAAGTAAATCTCTTAAGTTTAAATTGCATATGGGTTATTATATATATATTTTAATAAGTGAAATTTTTATTTGCAAATTTTATTATCAAAAGTTTTATTATTTATATAACTTAATTTTTTTTAAAAATATTATTTATTTATTTATTTATTTGATAATTGGATATGATCTTGGGGATGGATCATAGATTGAGTTGATTTATTAAAAGTTACTTATCAATTAGAAATTGTCATTATATATATATATATATATGTGTGTGTGTGTGTGTGTGCATGTGTGTGTATGTATATAAGATAACAAATAACAAAATGAGGTGAAATAAGTTCCATATTCATACTAAGTTATAAGTTAGCACTAAATGACTAAGTAGTCAAGATATGTTATATTTATAGGCCTGAGTGTTTCTCATTGTAAATAATAAAAAAGAGTATTCAATGCTTGTAGAAATAAGTATAGTCCAAAAGTGGATATAATATATAAACCTTTTATAATGTGATGGAGTAAATTTTGATGATTTCTTTTGATTTAATATTTAATCGATTAACCTAACTTTGAGAGCATATCTATTATCTATTTTATTAATTTACAATATTTTACCAATCAATTATTTACCTATTTATTTATCTATTTTCATTTTAACTTCATATAATAACTCTTATGCAAAACAAAAATAACAATTCATATATTTGCTGTATATAATATACCTTTATTTATTTGATTTTTTTTTTTTGTATTTAAAAAAATACTTAAAATACTGATACTACTTAGAAATCAAACCATGATATAGAAATAAAGAATGTACTATTGCTTTTATAAGTAATGCCTTTGTATTTTATTTGGAAAAGTATTAATATTTTATTATTTTTATTTTTTAGTGCCAGATTCATTATGAAGTTTATTAAATTCACAACCTAATGGAGAATAATTTCGTATTTCAATTATTATTTAGTTTTTAGGTTACTTGTACAAGTCAATGTTCATTGATGTGTTTAGATATACATAAGTTTACTTATGTAATGTGTATATTAGATTCAATAAAATTCCCACTGTTTCTGGTATATATATTTTGTTAGTTAGTCAAATTAACCTTGAGAATAAATTATAATGATAGGTCTCATTATTGCTCTGTACAATTTTGATTTATTTCATATATAGCTGAATGGAAAGGCAGATAAGTAATTTGTTTAAATATAATTGGGATAATGTTATCCATTACATTTTGGTTTCTCAGTGATTGGGAGAATTTTATCTTTCATCATTTAAATTATACTGTCTATTATATTTGGCTTTCTCAACAATTGGATTCATTTAGATTGTTAAGACCTTTCTTTGTATGCATATTCCAATCCATTACATTTATCATTTCCAATTGGTGACAGTTATACTATTACATTTGTAGTCCAATGTTTTGGGCATTTTTTCTCAGTATATGTGTATGATATGCTATGTTTATATTATTTAGATTGAATGATATACGCATTCTATTACATTTCATGCCACTGTTAGGGCTTGGTTAAGTGGTGATTATTGTTGAAGAGTCTGTACTATTACATTTAATGCCTAAAATGTGAGGTTTGATTCATTACGATTCATTTATGAGGATGGATAATAATAATAGTTATATCCCACAGTATTACATTTATCGCTTTCAATTGGAGCAATCATAGTTCTATTACATTTGGTACGCAATGATTGGGGCCATTTCAACTGGTAACAGACATTCTATTACATTTGGCACCAATGTTTGAGACCTTTCTTCTTCATATGTGTGTATTTTAATTTCAGATCATTTAGATTACATATGTTCTATTACAATATATATATATATATATATATGTATGTATATAAATACATATATATATATGAAGCTATATATATATATATATATATATATATATATATATATGCTGGCTTCACCATTCACTGTGGTCTAACTAAGACCCTAAGTCCAACCACAGTGAATGTATGTTTCTTTTTCAAACTAAATTTATCGTTTTCTCAAATAGTTGCCTAAATTAAAGAAGGAATTGTGTTAAAGAGAAAAGATTTAATAAAATAAAATATAGAAAGTTAAAATTATATTTGCAACTATTTTTAAAATATATTTGGTAGAATTCGATAAGATAAAAATTTTCTTAATTAAATAGAATCCATTAAGAAAGGGAATTAATTAATAAAACATTTTCTGAATTAGATAAAAAAAATAGATAACAGGAAAAATTTGAAACAATGGGCATGATTCGCTACTAATTAGCAGATTAAAAACATAATGGAAAAAAGGGTATAAATAAAGAACTTTTCTTTTGTTCTTGGTCTTATGCTTGCGGGTAACCAGTGCTGAAGGTCAGAGAGAAATCTTAAGAATTTTTGTTGGAAGAAATTTTGCTGAAAGATTGGACAATATAGCAAACTCTTGCTTGCTGTACTTACTTCAAGCTGCACTCTATTCTTTCAGCATATAAATAAAAAAAATCCAGAAATGTGTTGCTCTGCAAAAATGCAGGGGTAACTTCTTTGCCTTCGCTCTCCTGAGCTGTTCCTGAGGTCGGAGTCGTAATCATGTAAGCCAGCCAGAGAACAAAAGTATCTGCCCTGTATCCATGAAAATCTGCCCTCAAAAACATGGAAAAACAAATTTGAAGAACCGAGAAGACCTGTGGGGAAACATCAAATGAGCTCATTTTGACCCACCCATCTAGTTACCGGTAACGTTCCCATAAATTATTAAAATATCTTTGTAATTTGCAAATTCAATCTATATTTATGCTTTTCTATATATATATATGTTTTTTTAATCTATGTATTCGAGTCTTGTGAAATTATATTTCATTAATTGCTTTCTTTTTTCTTTAAATACTTTAATGGGTGGTAGGGTTATTACATATAATGGCGGCAGTAATTCTTATTAATTTAATTGAAAAATGCTTCGTTTAACTTTCCGCCATTATACTCCCGTAATTAAGTTATTTATTTTATATAAATATTTATTTAGAAAGAAAAGGAAGCAAATCATAGAAAGTGCAAAACTCTATTTTAAAATCAAGATTTAAATTGCTAGATATTCTATTATAAAACTTTCCAAACTTTAACTTAGTTTATATATATATATATATATATTATATATATATATTTTTTTAAAGAAAGATCCTTATCAAATGCCTGTATATTTTAGTCAATGAAGGGTTACAAATTTAAAGTTATATTTTAAAGAGCGTGAAATAAAACGTTCGCATTTATATTTTAGTACTAAGAGAGAGTACATTTTGACAATATGTATTAAAAATTATTAAATAGCATTGACTCTGGGGTGTGTTGGTTAAACTTCAACTAAATCAATAAAATATCCGCCCTCTTGTTTTAGTGATCTGAATTTTATAAAAGGGAAGTTACTATTTTTCTGCGGATTTTCAGTGATAGTTGAGCTTTCTTAATATATATATTTTGCAGAGGGTTTCTTTTTTAAATTTAAAGGTCGTTGACCGTATTTATATGGCATCGTGCCTCGGGTGATCTACTGGGCCGCTCAGCATATATTACAGTGCTTCTTTTGCCAAGTTTGCTTAGGTTAACATACCTACATTCAGACCTTCTGAAAAACAAATAAATTGTTCTGGATCTCATGTCGATCTCAGTCCTTTCAATGTACGTAACTGGACATAAGCAACAAAAACTCCGATCCTGAATCTGGGTCACGCATTTAGCGAACGGGTTCCATTTTTCTCTCTAACCTAGTTTAGAGACAGAGAGCATATCCAGTCTTGTGTTAACCTCTTGGTAACTGTTATGTCTCGAGCCTCACAGCCCACTATATGCTCTCACCTTTGTGCATGGTCTTGTATATTTATATTTATTAGGAAATCTTTCTCAAAATCTCATAGAAATGTTTCAATTATGGCTGGAAATTCCTGCTGGGGTCACTTTATCATTCTTCTTAAATCATAAGTAGGGCTGTGATTTAAACCTGTCCAAAGTGTTTAGTTGAGTTTGACCACCTATTTATTTCTATGTTCTCCAACCACAGAGTTAATGAATCATGTCTCTCTCTCTTGAATTCTTTTACGTAACACTTCCATTGGCTGGAATATTTTAAAGAAGAAATTATAACATAAAATGTTGTCTGTTCTTATCATTACGATCAATGGATCTTTCATATATGTCTATCCGGTTGCAGTGAAAATAGCCTGCGACACTATTAATAAAGCATTGTGTGAATTATTTTAATGTCAATAATAAAAATTTCTGTTATCTTTCATTCACTATAAATAAAACCACTTAGTATTGTTTTTCTTTTGTGACATATGTATGTACATCTGATCATTATATATGTAAAAATTCCTTTTCATGGTCTCTTCTCTCCCTGACCACCGGGCATACATTAAGATTAAATTCTAGTGAGGTTTGAGGAGTAAGTCCCTTAGTAGCAATCTAGAGGAGTAGATGAGGTTCGAACCCCCTCTATCTGCATCTCTAGGTTAGGTTAAAGCAGCTCTACTTTTCTTACCATTACAGTTTTTTTTGTATAATCTGGCATCCCAAGTGTGGCCTTACTGTTTAGAGATAGACCCTGAGATATAATAATAGGAATTTCATGATCAGAAGAAAATTTTTTTTGTGTGTTTTTTTTTGAAAATAAATATAGTGAATGACAGAGGTTTATATATTTTTCTTTTGCACTTTCTGTGTTTGCTATCAGTTGTACAGTTTACAAGATGTGAAATCAATCAGTTCGGTTGAAAATTAAAACCAAATCAGATATTAATGTATTTTTCTTTCTTTTGCTAGGAAGGGAGACAGAGTGATCAAACAAGGAGCAGAGAAAAGATGGGCGCAAGTAGAATTTTTTACCCCCCCCCCCCAGCAGTAGTAATCGTATTTTATTGAAGTGTATATCAAATACACATAGTTATAGTCACATATATAACACACAGAACAGGGTAGTAAATAAGTAAATAAACACGGATAGGGCAGGAACTATGGATAGAATAAGAGATAGATAGAAAGCTAGCAGGTTAAAAAAGGACGACAGTTGCAGGAATGGTTGGGAGAGTGAAGCAAATTTTTGAAAAGTAAAAGTAGAAAAATAAGACAAATTTTAAGAATAGTATTAGTACAAAGACTAAAAACAACAGCAAACCAAATATTTTTTTTTCTTATATATTTTCTTTTATCTATTCGTATTTCTCTAGAAAACATGTATAGCCCAGAAGGAGACATGGATTCATGAGGACTACAGAAAAACAAAGATGACACAGATATGTCACTTTCAGAAAAGTTAGAGGAAGACCAAATGCCAATTATAAGGACCAGAGACATAGATACACCAGAACCACAATGGGTATGGAAATTGATGGAAACTATGTTACAAAAAGTAGAAGAATGCTAAGAAGAATGTAGACAATATAGAGCAGAAATCAACAAGATGGAAGAAGAGAGACATAATGAAGCAAAAACGACACAAGAGAATCAGCCAAGAAATGAGAATCTTCAAAGTGTAAATAAAGAAAGCGTAAAAGTCATGGAAAGAACAGACAATCCAATGGTGGCAAGTTTTATCCACATCAAAACTTTTCGGGGTGACATAGGAGAAAACCCCATGGCACACTTGCAAAGTTTACAAGAGCTGTTTATGTTCCAGGAACTCAGAGAAGCTGAAAAGTTATCAGTTGCAGTTAATCATTTACATGGATCTGCCCAAAATTGGTGGGACTGTATAAGTAACAAACCAGTAACATTTGCAGATTACCACATTGCCTTACTTAAAAGTTTTTGGAGTGAAGAGAGGCAAGATGGAATAATGCACTGTATATCTCAAGAAAAGTACTGCACTTCAAAAGGAGAAACTCACACCCAGTTTTTCTTGTGGCAAGTGTCTTTGTTAAAATCATTGACTGCTTTCCACTTTTCAGAGAGGCAGATTATTCAGACAATAAGGTACAATATGCCTCTCCACATACAACAATTGATGCTGGGCTGCCACAACTGTGGAATTGATGAGATGGTAGACTTACTAACTGCTATAGATTTTGGCAACTTAAATAAAGAGCATGCAGACAAAGGAAAAAGAATTGACACACCCAAAATACAGATGGTGGCTGTCAGGAACTGCTATAATGATGATCAAAACACACAGAAATTCCAGAAAAATATGGGTCCTATAATTTATATACCCTAGATAGAACTCCAGGATGAAACAGAAGAAATTATTGAGGGAAATGAAAGAGTGGCATCAGCATTCATGTGCGAACTGGAAGATGATCACAGACCACCACTCTCAGAGTGCCCCACAATTAAAGCACTGTTAGAAGATGTCCCAATTACAGCTTTAATAGACACTGGCAGTCAAGTGTCACTGGTGTCAAAAGAATGGTGGGATGCAACAGTAGGAACTCATGTACTACCGATCTCACCGAGAAAATCTTATGCTATATTGGCTAATGGAGAAAAAGCCAACATAGGAACACATCGTTTGGGACTGGATATTAACATAGGAGCAACAAATGTAAAACACATATTTCAGATAATGCCAGGCTTGATTTATGATGTACTGTTAGGGTCGGACTTCTTAGAAAGACATGACTCAGGAATAAACTATAGGGAAAATAAGTTTACATTTTACAACAACAAGTTAGATTTTCACAAATGTAAAACCCAAGAGACAACCAATATAAGCTGCACACAGGAACCAACTAATCTTGAATGAACAGAAAATGAAACAAAAGGCCAGATGGAATTAGAAATAGAAGGACAGAGCACACCTCACCTTGCCTTCAAGCATTTTACTCATCAATTTAATGATCACGAGATATTTCCAAAACGCACCATGGCAGGTCAGGCAAAACAAATTACTTTATCAAGTGGCAGCACAGTTTTAGGTTTGAAACCACATTTACCCATACCAAAATCATGGACCAAGGGATCTAACCATGAGCCAGTTTCATCATCAGAACACATAAGAGGGAAACAGCTAAATAACAGAGCACCATTAATAAGGAATTTCAACTTGACTTCTAGCAAAAGAATTGATAGAAGACATGGTAATAAAGTGGACACAGCTCAGAGACCTAATAACAAGGCCCAGAGAAGAAGGTCCACTGAAAAAAAAATAGTTTAAATAGAGAGCTCCATTCAAAAGTAAATTTTTTTTACAAGATCCCCAAGGTACGACCAGGACACATCATATGGACAATGAAATCATATTATAGGCTTTCAGTTTTTTTGTGTGTGTATGTTTTGTAAATATTGGCATTGTTATAATATATTAATTAATATTATTATATACTTCTCTTTTAATAT
Organism: Epiperipatus broadwayi; assembly: GCA_028023455.1. Taxonomy (NCBI): domain Eukaryota; kingdom Metazoa; phylum Onychophora; class Udeonychophora; order Euonychophora; family Peripatidae; genus Epiperipatus; species Epiperipatus broadwayi. Next base: position 14,427,525 of record JAQFVV010006202.1, on the reverse strand, counting down.
ATATATATATATATAAAATTTATAAATCAGTATTATGATAAACTTTCAGTTTTTTTTTTATTAATATAATCTATTTATCAGTATTATTATAAACTTTCAGTTTGTTTTTATAAACTGCACATATCAGTATTATTTCATGTAAATACACTAATATTCTGTATAATAGGAGCGCTCTTTCCGGATCACTCTGCTTCTCTCTGCAAAACCGTAGCTTTAGTCATTTTTTTTATTTGTTTTTTTAATGGGTTCTAGGAATATGAAGCTGTGCATATATATATAAATATATATATATGCTGGCTTCACCATTCACTGTGGACTAACTAAGACCCTAAGTCCAACCACAGTGAATGTATGTTTCTTTTTCAAACTAAATTTATCGTTTTCTCAAATAGTTGCCTAAATTAAAGAAGGAATTGTGTTAAAGAGAAAAGATTTAATAAAATAAAATATAGAAAGTTAAAATTATATTTGCAACTATTTTTAAAATATATTTGGTAGAATTCGATAAGATAAAAATTTTCTTAATTAAATAGAATCCATTAAGAAAGGGAATTAATTAATAAAACATTTTCTGAATTAGATAAAAAAAAATAGATAACAGGAAAAATTTGAAACAACGGGCATGATTCGCTACTAATTAGCAGATTAAAAACATAATGGAAAAAAGGGTATAAATAAAGAACTTTTCTTTTGTTCTTGGTCTTATGCTTGCGGGTAACCAGTGCTGAAGGTCAGAGAGAAATCTTAAGAATTTTGTTGGAAGAAATTTTGCTGAAAGATTGGACAATATAGCAAACTCTTGCTTGCTGTACTTACTTCAAGCTGCACTCTATTCTTTCAGCATATAAATAAAAAAATCCAGAAATGTGTTGCTCTGCAAAAATGCAGGGGTAACTTCTTTGCCTTCGCTCTCCTGAGCTGTTCCTGAGGTCGGAGTCGTAATCATGTAAGCCAGCCAGAGAACAAAAGTATCTGCCCTGTATCCATGAAAATCTGCCCTCAAAAACATGGAAAAACAAATTTGAAGAACCGAGAAGACCTGCGGGGAAACATCAAATGAACTCATTTTGACCCACCCATCTAGTTACCGGTAACGTTCCCATAAATTATTAAAATATCTTTGTAATTTGCAAATTCAATCTATATTTATGCTTTTCTATATATATATATGTTTTTTTAAATCTATGTATTCGAGTCTTGTGAAATTATATTTCATTAATTGCTTTCTTTTTTTTTTAAATACTTTAATGGGTGGTAGGGTTATTACATATAATGGTGGCGGTAATTCTTATTAATTTAATTGAAAAATGCTTCGTTTAACTTTCCGCCATTATACTCCCGTAATTAAGTTATTTATTTTATATAAATATTTATTTAGAAAGAAAAGGAAGCAAATCATAGAAAGTGCAAAACTCTATTTTAAAATCAAGATTTAAATTGCTAGATATTCTATTATAAAACTTTCCAAACTTTAACTTAGTTTTATATATATATATAAAAGAAAGATCCTTATCAAATGCCTGTATATTTTAGTCAATGAAGGGTTACAAATTTAAAGTTATATTTTAAAGAGCGTGAAATAAAACGTTCGCATTTATATTTTAGTACTAAGAGAGAGTACATTTTGACAATATGTATTAAAAATTATTAAATAGCATTGACTCTGGGGTGTGTTGGTTAAACTTCAACTAAATCAATAAAATATCCGCCCTCTTGTTTTAGTGATCTGAATTTTATAAAAGGGAAGTTACTATTTTTCTGCGGATTTTCAGTGATAGTTGAGCTTTCTTAATATATATATTTTGCAGAGGGTTTCTTTTTTAAATTTAAAGGTCGTTGACCGTATTTATATGGCATCGTGCCTCGGGTGATCTACTGGGCCGCTCAGCATATATTACAGTGCTTCTTTTGCCAAGTTTGCTTAGGTTAACATACCTACATTTGGACCTTCTGAAAAACAAATAAATTGTTCTGGATCTCATGTCGATCTCAGTCCTTTCAATGTACGTAACTGGACATAAGCAACAAAAACTCCGATCCTGAATCCGGGTCATGCGTTTAGCGAACGGGTTCCATTTTTCTCTCTAACCTAGTTTAGAGATGGAGAGCTATCCGGTCTTGTGTTAACCTCTTGGTAACTGTTATGTCTCGAGCCTCACAGCCCACTATATGCTCTCGCCTTTGTGCATGGTCTTGTATATTTATATTTATTAGGAAATCTTTCTCAAAATCTCATAGAAATGTTTCAATTATGGCTGGAAATTCCTGCTGGGGTCACTTTATCATTCTTCTTAAATCATAAGTAGGGCTGTGATTTAAACCTGTCCAAAGTGTTTAGTTGAGTTTGACCACCTATTTATTTCTATGTTCTCCAACCACAGAGTTAATGAATCATGTCTCTCTCTCTCTTGATTTCTTTTACGTAACACTTCCATTGGCTGGAATATTTTAAAGAAGAAATTATAACGTAAAATTTTGTCTGTTTTTATCATTACAATCAATGGATCTTTCATATATGTCTATCCGGTTGCAGTGAAAATAGCCTGCGACACTATTAATAAAGCATTGTGTGAATTATTTTAATGTCAATAATAAAAATTTCTGTTATCTTTCATTCACTATAAATAAAACCACTTAGTATTGTTTTTCTTTTGTGACATACGTATGTACATCTGATCATTATATATGTAAAAATTCCTTTTCGTGGTCTCTTCTCTCCCTGACCACTGGGCATACATTAAGATTAAATTCTAGTGAGGTTTGAGGAGTAAGTCGCTTAGTAGCAATCTAGAGGAATAGATGAGGTTCGACCCCCCTCTATCTGCATCTCTAGGTTAGGTTAAAGCAGCTCTACTTTTCTTACCATTACAATATATATATAACAATAAAAATAATAAATATAATAATAATTAAATATTAAATACAGACTTTTATTTTGCAGAAATATTTTCAGTTAATTCCTTAACCTTTCTCAATTGCTGTTAAATTAAAAAAAACAAAACTGAAACAAATGCCAACAATTTAAATCCCACAAATCCCGAATTTTAATGTTAGCAGCTTGTTTATTAATTATATTTATTTTATTTCTATTTATTAAAATTGTTTCTCAATTTTTCTTTTTTTCTCTCTGCATGAAGAATATTAACATTTTCAATATCAATCCTAAATTTATATTTACATGTCCTTTCATGATCCAAGAAAACTGAAGCAATCATTAAATCATTATTATGTTTACTTTTCACACGCTTGTATAACAATTCATGCTTCTTTAATCTTTTTCCAATAAGATTTCTTTTTTAATAATTTTTAATAAGCACAAAATAAATTGTGGTTATTAAATATGTAGCAATATATACAATTCATTTACAAACCCATACTTTGTAACTGTTATAAAAGTCATTTTAAAAAATTTTTAAATCACAATAGAGATCACTATTTACAAGTTTGTTTAAAATGATTTTATAAAAGTTTAATTTCTAAGATATTACCATAATTTATTGATAAAATACACTAAAAACTTATTCTAAAAATTAATAGCAACAATAATTTTATTTATAGAACTAACAGTTACATTGAATATTAAATATATTTACTTTTTGTATTACAGTATAATTGAATGTAAAAAAAAAAACAACAACATAAAGATCGTCAGTGCCTAAACAGGAATTAAGATAGTAATTATATGATGATTCTTTAGTATTAATCAACATATTTATAATATATAAGAAAAACAGTACACAAATCTGAGTATCAATAGTTTTCGGTCCTCACCCTTAGTTTTCTTTCTTTAGAAGATTGACTACACTTTATAAATGATGAATCCAAAGTATAATTCATTTTATTTATTAAACATGTTTTTAATATTTACTAAGGCAATAAACCTAAAGCATGTGCAGTTGAAAATGCAAAGGAGGGACCTCTACAGGTCTTAACCACAAGCTTACTCATTGGAAGAAAATAGGAGAACCCTTCTTTACTTCAACCTAATTTCTATATAAATAGGTGAAGCTGAAGCGGTTGGATATGAGAGCGTAAAACTATTCAATAATTCACTGATTAAGTCCACGATTCCTATTATGCATTAGTACTAATGAAATCTTTTGATTTACGAATCAATGGAAAGATCTTATTGTTAGAAATCTATTACGATAATTTAAAGTTGTAATTATAAATTTATTTAACGCACATTGATTACGTAAGTAATATTTACTGAGGCAATCAACTTAAAGCATGTGCGGTTGAAAATGCGAAGGTAGGGACCTCTACAGGTCTTAACCACAAGATTACGCATTGGAAGAGGGGAACCCTTCTTTTTATAATATTTATTTTTTTATGATTCAAGATATTTAGTTTGAAAACTTAAATATAAATAAAATGGATATTGTCAAAATATGTCATTATTAAAATTTTTTTTTTTTTCAAGTTTTCTTCTTAGTGTCAAGCTTCGTTTATATAATATCCAGAACTACATGATATCTTAACTTTTTATTATTATTTATCCTAATTTTCAAATTTATTTTTATATATAAATCTATTATCTCGATTTTAAGTAATTAATATTCAATAGGAGGTTACTAAATGCTTTTTATTATTAGGCAATTCTCTTTCTTAGCACAATTAAGTCATTAAAGAGAGTAATGGACTTTTTAAAAAAATATCAGTAGAGGGCGGTGAAATTGAATTTGTTTTATATATAAATTGAATATTTATTTATTCTCATTGGTGCCCAATTAATACATGACTTTTTCAACAACAGATCATACACTTGAATAGTTTATTCTTTACAGCTCTGTGAACAATTTATTTATAAATGTTTTATTTATTTTTTTAAAAACAAAGAAATAAAAACAACAATATATTTAACATATAAAAGAGATAGAATAAATTCATTCTATGTTTTATAATTAACATTTTAAATTTTAATTTAAAACAATAATGTTTGATTATTGGTATAAATATTTTTTTAAGTTTTGGACTTCTATTATTTTGTCTCAACATTACTTTATTACTAAGCCAGTAGTTTATATATATACAGTACATTTCCTGTATCCATAAAGCGATAACAGAAATTCTTGCTTAAGTCATAAAGTAATTTTCAAAATTATTATTGTTTTTTAAAGCATATGTGGAAGATAGCGTCTTTCCTATTCAAAAAGAGTAATTTATTTATTTATTATAACTATTTTGTAACTTACATTCTAAAAATGAGCTGCAAGGCAACAAAAAGGCTGTGTAAAGTAAAATATAAAACAACCTTTAAATGGCCCACTAGTTCCAATAGCTTTTATAAGAAAACATAGGAAATAAATAATATTTATCAGATCTTCCAATTGCTAGAAGATAAGAATGTGAACAGTTTTCCATCCTTCTCTTATTCACCAGATAAAAATAGTTAGGTATTCATTTACTAACTATATTGGATGATTATTTATACTGATTTTTCTTTAGCTATCTGAAACAAATGATAATTCTGTTGGGAAAAAAATTTAAGTTTATTTGGACTAAATTTGAATTCAGGTCATACGTATTGTAGATTAGATGTACTATCATTGCATTATAAGTCATTCAAGCTGTATAAGCCAAGTATCTTTTTTATTTTTTTTATTTTATTTTTTACTTTACCATTATTTGCTTTTCTAGAATTCATTATTACACTTGGTTTCTACTTTTTAAATAAATAAAAAAAAATACAAAAAACAGACTTGTTATCATTTGGTCTTAATGATCATTCTATTATTTATGTTTCTAACTTGACAATTAATTAAATAAAAAAGTAAAATGACAAAAAAAAATTAACTATTTAGTCAAAAATATCAAAATGCCTGTAAATTTATAAACACAATATTTTATTTAAAAATTATATTAACTAATAACTTTAATTCAAAAGTCAAGCCTATATGCTATTGTAGTTTCAAACATTGTATCTTCATTTATCAAATATTACTTTTTTTCAAAAAAATGAATAAATTAAAAATATAACTTTAAATTTTCTTATTTCTAAAGTCTATTTTTAATATCCAAATTATTTTTTTTTTGGGGGGGGGGGGGATATGCATAAGTGAAATATAACAGTTTAACTTCTCGTCCTCGAAAAAGTCTATTGAACTAAATGAAATATCAGATATTTCTTTTATTAAAAAAAATCTATTACAGATATACAGAATACTGTTTTTAAAACAATATATGTAGTATTGTAGATTTAGTTATATTATTTTAACAATGTTTTTTTTTTTTTTTTTTTGCAAATCATTTGTTGAGTTTTAATTTACTAATGGAAAAAGCCTGTATATCAAATATTAAAAAATTATTGTGGTTGGCATTATTTCTTATACTAATATTTATTAACTTTTAAATAAAGGAATTATGTTAAGCAAAATATATTTTGGTTTAATTTTTTATTATTTGATTTTATTAAAAACGTATATAACTGTTAAATTGACAATCACTTCATTTAAATATACGTATATTAAATTTACCATTTCAGGTTTATTTGCTTGAAATATTTTTTTTTGTGTTGTTGTTTTTTTTTGCAAAAAGCATTTAATTTATTCTTTTTTTTAAAAAAAATCTAAGATTAATTTCACTACGGACGCTTTTTGCCATTTTAATATTTTTATTTTTTAAAAAAAATTAATTACATACCAATATAACTTTTATTAGAATCGATCACTTTATTTATATTTTACATTCTTATTTAAGTAGGTGTTTTAAATAGCTTTTTATTAATAATATTTCAGTTCTATGTTAATTTAACTATTCTATATTGTAACAGTTTTCTTTATATTTAATTATTTAATTTCTATCGTTACGTCAAGCAGGAAGCAAATACAAACCTAATTAGCTTTTAAGTTTATATTCCTGACCGAACACTGGAAAAATACGCACATATTATTCCAACGTTATATATTCCCGATCAGATGCCCCTTGGCTGCTGGACAAAAGTATTCGTAAGGAATACTTTATTAGGCATCCAGCGCTTGAAATATTTATAATTTTTTTCGGAAATTATCGCGGTAACAGAAGAATATAAGTATATAGCCCACCTCCTCCTTTGTTTATTCCACTTTTCTTCTCTTTAGAATAAAAATAGAATTTTATTTATTTGTCCCCTTATTTTATTTAAATCTAAAGTTAGCCTAGATTTAATGACCTAGATTTAATTTGCTACTGTTATTCGTTTGCTTGGTGAAAAAATAATTAAGCAAGACGACTATGTTTTAGCAGTAATAATGTTTAATTAAAAAAAAGATTATCAAGTTAAATGACATAATAAATTCAGATATC